>FJUW01000091.1:0-58754 GCA_900074885.1 Rhynchosporium graminicola
TAGATATAGCTAATTTAAGAGTAGAAGTCTTTTAAATTAGTAAATAAACTATTAGTAAATATAACGAGTTTTAGAGACTTCTTATCTAATTTAATATATTAGAGACCTTTACTATAGTTAAGCTTTTACTATAAGATTCTCTTATTTAAGAGCTTAAAGTCTTTCTCTATCGGATTTATAGTTTATATAGTAAAAGAGACGTTAAATAATACTTCTAGCTAAGAAATAGTTACTAAGTATAAACCTCTAGCTCTCTAGGTAGCAAATTACTCGATTTAGGTAAGACCTTATTATATATCTCTATAGGAGTTAGTAAAATTAACTAGTTCTTTCTTAATTATTCTTAGTATCTTATTATATAATTATCAAGATAGTCGAATAGAGCTATTAGTTTCTAAGGTAATATGACCTCTATTAAAGTTAATTAGGTATTAAGTAATTAATTACTCTCTCTCGCTCGACTTAAATCTAGCTTTCTATAGTTCTCTTTCTTCTATATCTATAAAAGTCTTATTACTAACGAAGAAAGTATCGTTAATCTAAAGACTAAGAGCTCCTATACTAGCTTTATCACTTGAAACAGATAGTAGGTATATATCGAACGTCGATAGTACTATATAGAGTTTCTTAACCTTATATCTATAGTATATACTGAACTAATAGTTCGCTGACTCTAATATACTATATATAAGCTTAACGTACTATAAAAACTAATATAGCTAAGTTAAAATCTCCTTTAGAGGGCGCACGAAGAAGTTATATATTAGATATAACGTAGACTAAGTATAAGCTTATATAATATTATAGCTATATACCTTAAACTTAAGGTATATAACTACGTATACTAGTAGTAGTCGTTAGCTAACTCGTTAAATAGTCGATAATATAATTAGTACTTAGTTCTTTCTAGAGTTATTATATACTTATATAACTAGTCTAAGCTTCTCGTAGGCTTTCTATATACTCTTAAATTTAGTCTGATTAATATATTTAGTATTAAAAACCCTAGCTCCGGCTAGTAATTCGTCTTTATAGACTAATTTAAAGATCCTTATAGCGATTAGACTATTAATCTTCTTACGTCTTAATATAGCGTATTAAGGTTCTACTACTAGGGAACTAATAAATAATTCGTTATTATCTCTGAATCGAATTAGCTTTCGTCGATCTCGATAAAGTTACTTCTTTAGTACTAGTATAAGTCGATTTGACTTAGTAGTAGCAAGTGATAGTAAGAGTATAATTTCAAGTAAAATACTCTCTAGTTCGTTAGAATCGATTTCTTTTTCGTACTATAGTTTAATCGATATAGAGCGAAAGATCGTTAGTCTACTATCGATTTCTACTATGTAGTTCTCTCTATCTATAGAAATAAGTAGCTAAGGTCTATCCTAGAAGCCTTTCTCTCTCTAAACTAGTACTAGAGAGTTCAATAGAAGGTCTCTTACTACTATAGAACTAGGGCTATTTCGAGTATTCAGGGCGTTATTAACTTGCTAATAACTCTATAGCTTGCGAATCTCTTCTATAGCCTTATGAAGTATAGTAGCTCGTTAGGAGACTAATAGTAAAGGGGCGTCTATCTCTATTATTCTAGGGTATACTCTAAATACTAGTAAAATAGGTATAATTCTACTAGGTCTAGAAATATAGTTAATTACGTAGAATACTATCTATAGTGCTATATCTTAATTAAGGTACAGTAACTCCTTCCGAATTATCGTATAAGCTCTCTTTAGAGGGCTATAATATCTCTTTACTTTACTAATAGAGTAGTGAGCCTCTATAGGTATAACTTTAACTATATAACTCTCTGTCTTAGTACTCTATACGAATTCTTTTAACTTAAATTATATACTTACGTCTATAACGATAAAATTAGGTAGTCTAAAGTAGGTATCTATCTATACCTGCTTTGATTAGTTCTATACATGCTCTGCAGATATATTAGTAAGAAAACCTCTATTCTAGAAGGTAATATCTTAATCGATTATATATAAGACTTATCGACTATCTAGTTATATAATATCGATCACGACTTCGTAATTAAAGTATATATTATTAGTATTATAGAGCTTGAACTTGAATCTGCCTAGTGATCTTCCGTATAGCTAGTAGTACTTATAGAGCTTAGTAAGCTCCTTTAGTACTCTTGAGTTATACTCGTAACCGGCCTATTGTAGTAAATCTTCTAGCTTTCTTACTAAAGGGTATCCGAATCAGTAGTAAAGTCGATATAAATCCGTCTCTATAAGTACTCTTATATTTAACTAGAAACACTTCGTAATATACGTCTTAAGTAACTCCTTCTAAAGTAAGAAGAGATAGCCGAATCTCCGTACTACTAGTATATCTCCTTATAGCGTAATAAGTATATTACGAAGATTATCTAATATAACTCTAAGCTTATCTATATCATCTAAATAGAGTAGAAACAGGGTATCTATAGCTATAACCTTAAATTAGATCTTTCTAATTAGAGAAGGTATAATTATTATACTAATAGAAGTAGCTTTACTAATACTGAATTTAATATTTATTCCACGGGAAGGCAAGAGTTTAGCCTTATATAGAGCCTTATAGGCTTCGTATTAACCTTTACCTACTATAGATACTTTTATTACTCTAGTATCGATTATAATTCCATAGAAAACTAACGAATTATATTAGGGGCTGCTTATTATTATCTCTGCGGTCCGGTCCTCTTCTATAGCTTCTTCGGCAGTATCTATTAGGTGTTTAAAAGCTATATTTACTAGGGTTTCTATTATTAGCTATACGGCTTCTACTAAGATAAGTCTTATAGAAGTTATAAATAGAGCTTCCGGCTTTTCGTTATCAGAATCGTAGTCTATATCGCTCCTAGCTTTATATAAGGTAAAAGCAGTAGCTATATACTTATCTTCTATACCTTTATACTCTACGATATATTATCTATATACTTTCTTAAAGACTCTTCTAAAGCTACTTTTAAACTTAGAAGAGTTCTTCGCCTTAAACCTCTCCTTAGCTTTCTCTCTTTCTTCTATTATATAGTCGAAGGATATATAATCTATAGTATTATATACCTAGTACTTCTTAGTATTACTTTTCTTATCTAGTGTATTTATCTTCTTCTCTTCTTATATTCTGAATCGCTCTTTATTATCTCTCTTCTTCTTCTCTCTATATACTTATCCTTTATCGGAATCGCTTCGGAATTTTCGATTAGTATAGAAAGTAATACTAGTTATAAGGTATACGTATTTGTAGTTAACGATAGAGGTTCTAATAGAAGTAATTATCTTTTCAGTAGAAGTTATAAGTTAAGCTAGAGTAATTTAATAGGCTTCCGAGCTTTAGTAAGTAGTAATAATCTTATTTATAACGAACTTCTTATAGCGTAATTCAAAGGGTATACTATAATATAGCTCTCTAATCTGCGTAGAGAGTATATTAAAGCACTCTGAAGTTATCTTTCTAGGGTTCTTTTCCTTAATCGATTTAAGAGTAAGAAGATTCTATATAATTAAAGAAGATCTACTAAACTCCTCGCTCTTAAACTAATCTATTATATTCTTTAGTATAATATCGAATCTGATAATTAGAGAGGTTCTAAGGATACTATTCAGATTATAATAGTAGTATTAGAGAGTAGCGCCTTTTAGTATTAATAGAAACGCTTTATTATACTCTTCCGGTAGAATCTCAGCTCTTAAGTAGGCGTTATAGAATATTCTGACCTTACTACTAAAGCTATCTCTGTCTCCCTTGAATTTCATCTCTTCTGGAAATATATAAGAGAAGCTAGCGATCTCCTTTCTATATAACTTCTCCTTCTCTTTCTATATTATATTATAATACTCTTTCTCTTCTTCTCTAGTTCCTTAGTAGCTATCTCCTCCTCCTCCTCCTCCTCCTCCTCCTTAGTAGCCTTCTCCTCCTTAGTAGCTTCCTCCTCCTCTAGCTCCTTCTCCTCTACTCCTTGTATTCTTCGGTATACGCTTTCTATAGTATCACTACTCTTCTCTATTCTAGTTAGAGGAGGTCTCTTTATATTATTATACTCCTTCGGTAGAATCTCGGTCTTATTATAAAGGTTTATAGTATTCTTTATCAAAGTCGAATTCGCTGACAGAAGGTAAGCCGAGTATAATACAGCGTCTTTATCGCAGTCTATAGAACTCCTTCTTCATCAAAGTCGAATTCGCTGACAGAAGATAAGCCGAGTATAATATAGCGTCTTTATCGCAGTCTATAGAACTCCTTCTTTAATCTCTTATACTCTAATTCGTCTTATTAAGTAGCTATATTATTTATTATCTCTTTCTCTCTCTTATCTCGCTATTACTACGCAGATATCTGCTTCTCTAGTACTAGTAGGTTTAATACTATATACTATAGCTATTCAGAGAGTATCTTCACTCCTACTATACTCTCTAGCTCCTTCAAGGTCTAACTACTACGTATAGTATTCTATAGAGTATATAAAAGCTTATATAGCTCCTGCGCAGGTTCGTCGCCTTCTTTAATAAATACGCCTTTAGTACATAAGGTAAATATAAGGTTATTATTTGACGATTTCTTAATAGACTTGAAAGAGTCTACTATCTATCCTTCGTAGATCTCCTAAAATAAGAAGTATAGGGGTCTATCTATATAGTTAGAGCTCTTGATTTATCTGATAAGACCTTCTCCCTATTTCCGTATAGTCTCTAGTTCTAGTAAGTCCTTACCGGTAGGTATATCGGGAGCACCACCCTCGGGGGTATTATTATCTCTTACTATATTAAAGGTCTGATTCGTATAAGTGTTTTAGTGCTATTCCGAGGTTATTTAGAATAGTAGTCATAGAGTTATTCTTAAGTGTTATATAGTAGTAGGAAGCGCTAGCGTAGCGCGTTCAAGTTTTGACTTCGAGTTTTCGGCGTAACTCAAAAGCGCGTTCTTTGAAGTCGGGTTACAGTAGTAATCGAAGTACATAGAAGGTAAGTATATAGAAGGTAATAATAGTATAATATACTAGAATTCGAATCTATACTAAAGAGAAGACTATATCTTCTCTAGTACTTAAGCTATTACTATAGTAGATATCTCTACTCTTCAAAGTTACTAGCGCGCTCTTTTCAGTAGTCGAAATCCTAAGAATTTAACTGCTTTCAAAGAGTGAAATAATCTATACGTCTATTAATTAATATTAGTATCACTCTATTATAGTACGTATAATTAAGTAGTCTGCGTGAGCTAAAGTATAGTGATAATAGTAATAGTATTATCTGTTGTATCGTGGCTGCTTTTCCTAGGTAGTCGAGACTCCGTAAGGGAGATATATCTGGCCGGCTAAACCTCGGCGCAGATACTCGACTAACACGTGACTATGGACCAACATAGATAAAGTAAATATAGCTCACCGCCCGATTTAGAAGCTATAACTAATATAGTACTATTATAGCGATATAACTAGTCAGAACCTAATAAAGAATTTACTACTACTAAAAAGGCGGCTAGCGCCTATTACGCGAATATCGACGAAAACAGTTATAATAAAGACTAATTTCTAGTATAAACTATAACTTTCCGAGCTTAGGGTTAAGCTCTTCTCAGGGGGAGGGTAATATAACGATAGCTCACTTGAATATCATATAAGAAGAAGGATAGATACTAGGGCCCGTGTTCACAGGTATCCCGGTATAACTAGTGTCCGACTCGATATAGTATCGGACTAGTACCGGTATATATATATAAGGTGCCTAGTACTCTATCTCTCTTCTTCTTCCTTCCTTATCTTTTTGTTTCCTTCGTAGTAGACTATATAAGATCGCTCTTAGCCTCCCTACTTGTTTATTCTTACTTGTATACCGCCTCGAGTCTTATGTCGTTATACTACTTACTTATTTATCAGTTTCGGTCCGGAAGCTAGAAGAACGAATATACTATATATCTAAAATATATCTTATATCGAGTACTAGTATAATTAGTTCGAAAGTCGCGTATAGGCCGATTTTGATTATACTTTCTATACTATTCCGGAGGAGAAGATTCCATAATTCGAGAGTTATAGAATAATATAGATACGTTACGAACGCTATAATAGACCGTACGAAAGCTAATAGGTCTATAGATTGATTTTCGATTGATTTTCATATTCCTCCTTTTCAGCTGTGCACTAATATAGCTAATCAGGGCGTTTCACGTGACCAGAAAAAGATAAAAGAGGGATCTACAAATAGCTCAATATAATATAGATGATATGCTGTGTACATACCCCCTCTCTCTCCGTGTACCGGGGCTTGTAGCTATCCTGATGTCTATCCTCAAGCCTTTGCATCGCAGCTACAGTCGAATAGTGCAGCCATTAGCTTTGGCATGCGCCTGGTATACAGAAAACCCAGTGTTAATATCACTGTAAATTGCTATAGGGGGCGCAGGGCTATAAGCTTGGAGAGAAGTAGAATCTATAGTATTCAAAAGGATAGTGATAGTAGATCAGATCTTCATCCTCTATCGAATATCCCTGCGAGTCTACTCTATTGTGTCATACTTTCATCCTCTGATAAATCCAATCCAATACTTCCTTCCAATCATTCAGTCCCTCAATCTTTCCTTCTTTCCGTCTTCCTTCTAAACCCTCAACCCCTCCTGCAAAAATGTCAAACCCCAAAAGCGTTATTTGCGAAATTCCAAAATTTTGGTTGGATAAAGCAAAACAAAGGCTCTAAAATCTTCAGCACAGGGGCCAGCACGCTTTATACAGCTAGCTAGGCGTATTTACTTGCTGCATTTTGAGGTATGAGTGAAAGGCGCTGTTTTGTGTTGAAAAGATGTGATGTGATATGATATACTGTGACGAGAAGAGTGTGATGACTAGGTTGGTGTGTCACGGCCAGCAAGCATATTTGGTGACTGAGTTACGCAAACGGTTGATAGGACGGATCGAGCAAGCACCAACATACACAATCACTCTGTCACTCGGTCACACTTCTCCAAATTTTACCATCTTCGCACGAGCGCTACAAAATCTCTCATTATTCTTCTCAAACAGTCCCTCAGCCTACGTCTTGCGAACATTCAACTTCTCGAAAGCCGACGCTGTTGAAGAATAGATTTTACCTAAGAAGCAAGTTAGCAACTCTCACGGATACCCAGCCCTAGGCCACAGCAAATATGCTCTCGATGATTCAACTCCGTACTTTCATTCGAAATCATGCTGTTCATATCCTCGTCTATCAACTCTCGATGTTCAGCTTGCTGTTTCTGGTGTTGAGTTTTCGAAGTAGTGGAGGTTCGTCGGGTCAATTGGTCTGTTTTTTTTATCTACCTGGGTTCATGCTCCTCTTCAATTTTTATTTAACTTTCGACTTTTCGCTCTCTTATTCCCTCTCTCATGTTCTCAAAATTCTCTACCTCAATTCACCTTCGTCAGCCATCTGATCCCTCCTATCCCATCAATCGATTCAACCATCTATTCATCGCCTCGGTATCCACCTATCCCTTCATACTGACATTTCAACCTTCAAAGACCTAGCCTCCTCAATCCATCATCCAGCCCTGGTACTGTCAACGAGGAAATGAGGATACAGCTGTCCTGTAACACCGCAGTGTAATGCGCAGTTTAAGACAGCTACGCTGCTATCGCTGTTCTTCGGAACGTTTGGTGTGGATCAGTTTTATGCGCATCATTGTACGTATATTTTTCTGACCTGCTCCTTGCTGTCTGACTCTGCTCTATACTTCTCTGATACATATGTTCTGCTATTCTTTTGATTACAGTACCTGCGAAGCTCATCTTTTGTTGGTCCATATGTTGGTCTATAGTCACGTGTTAGTCGAGTATCTGCGCCGGGGTTTAGCCGGCCAGATATATCTCCCTTCCGGAGTCTCGACTACCTAGGAAAGATAGCCACGATATAACAGATAATACTACTACTATTATCACTATACTTTGGCTCACGCAGACTACTTGATTATACGTACTACGATAGAGTAATACTAACATGAATCAATAGACGCATAGATCATTTCACTCTTTGAAAGCAGTCAAATTCTTAGATTCTAAGAATTCCGACTACTGAAAAGAGCGCGCTAGTAATCTTCTCGAAGAGTAGAGATATCTACTACGGTAATAGCTTAAGTACTAGGGAAGATACGGTCTCCTCTTTACTATTTGACTTGAATTGCTAAGATAATTTGCCTGGATTCTACCTGCGACACGGTCAAAGGATTCGAATTCTAGCATATTATACTACTATTACCTTCTACGTACCTACCTTCTACGTACCTACCTTCTACGTACCTACCTTCTACGTACTTCGATTACTACCGCAACCCGACTTAATACGCTTTTGAGTTGCGCCGAAAACTCGAAGTCAAACTTGAACGCGCTACGCTAGCGCTTCCCTTATAACACTTAAGAATAACTCTATAACTACTATTCTAAATAACCTCCGAATAGTACTAAAATACTCATACGAATCAGACCTTTAATATAGTAAGAGATAATAATACCCCCGAGGTTAGTGCTTTCGATATACCTGCGAACTCTAGTAAGGACTCACTAGACCCGGAGACTATACGGAAACAGGGAGAAAGTCTTATTAGATAAATCAAGAGCTCTAACTATATAGATAGACCTATATACTCCTTATTTAAGGAGATCTATGAAGGTTAGATAGTGTGACAGCGCATGGTATACGTGGCAGATACGGGCTAGTATCAGTGCCTTAGGCATACCCTCCTTATATATATAGAAGGTGCAGACTCCTTCAGAGCTCTATATCTTTCTATTTCCTTTGTACTAGACTATATAAGATCGCTCTTAGCCTCCCTACTTATTTATTCTTACTTATATATTACCTTAAGTCTTATATTATTATATTAAATAGAAAGATTAAGACCGCCGGGAATAGTATTAAATAATATCTTACTTAGAAAACTCGATTCGCACGTACGACTACTAGGGAGCTCTTCGCTAAGTTATCTCTACTTACCTTAGATTTTCGGAATTATACGGAAATAGTTAGTATTATTAATTACGAATTCGATAATTAGGTTTTTAAAAGAGCTAAGATTCTAGAGATCTCTTAGATAGCTAGGAATTTAAACGTAATTCAGCCTCAGAAATATTAGTATTACTACGAAGTTACTCTCGGATACTTCGAAACTCGTTCTTTCGTACGTACGAAATAAAACAGTAGACGAATTTTAGGTAGAAACTTCCCTATAAGCTTTAATATTTATTATCCTCTTACTTAACTTTAACCTTCCGAAAGTAACTCTAATAGCGAAAAACCTTACTTTTAAGCTAAGATAAAGTAGCTTATTACTCTAGCGGAAATTATCAGAATTCGACTTGTAATCCCTATACCCCGGTATAATTTAGCCTCCCTTAGTAGAATCGACCTCCCTCTACTAGAATCTTTAAATTAATACTTTCTATATCTACTTAACGAAGATATCTAACTCTCTTTAATCTTTTAGCTTCTTTAGAATTCGATTTAGACTTTCGTTTCTTTCGTAACTTTTAAGTATTTTAATTACTCGCTTAGCCTCGCTTATTTAATAAAACTCAGTATTATAATTACTAGTAAACTCTATCTAGGAACTTACTTTAGAATTATAATTTCGCTCTAATCGTAGTAATATTACTAGAGATTACGTTTCCTTCTATAGAAGAGATAATCTTAGTACTAAATTAGTATCTATAGTTTTAGTTTAATAGAAATTTAGAAAGTTATCTTAATATTTAATTACGTTTTATATTTACTTTATTTCCTTAGTTACTTCGATTCTTCAAGGCTCGAGGGCGAGCTTTTATCTTAGAAGGGGGTAATATAATAGCGTATAGTATACGTAGCAGATATAGGCTAGTATTAGTGCCTTAGGTATACTCTCCTTATATATATAGAAGGTGCAGACTCCTTCAGAGCTCTGTATCTTTCTATTTCCTTCGTACCAGACTATATAAGATCGCTCTTAGCCTCCCTACTTGTTTATTCTTGCTTATATACCGCCTTGAGTCTTGTGTCGTTACAATAGATAGTATTCTACGTAATTAACTATATTTCTAGACCTAGTAGAATTATACTTATTTTACTAGTATTTGAAGTATACCTCAGAATAGTAGAGATAAACGCCCCTTTACTATTAGTCTCCTAATAAGCTACTGCATTTCATAAGGCTATAGAAGAGATTCGTAAGCTATAGAGTTATTAGTAAGTTAATAACGCTTCGAATACTCGGAATAGACCGAGTTCTATAGTAATAAGAGACTTTCTATTAAACTCTCTAGTACTAGTTTAGAGAGAGAAAGGCTTCTGGGATAGACCTTAGCTACTTATTTCTATAGATAGAGAGAACTACGTAGTAGAAATCGATAGTAGACTAATGACTTTTCGCTCTATATTAATTAAATCATAGTACGAAGAAGAGATCGATTCTGACGAACTAGAGGGTATTTTACTTGAAATTATACTCTTACTATTACTTAGTATTACTAAGTTAAATCGACTTATACTAGTACTAAAGAAGTAACCTTATCGAGATCGACGAAAGCTAATTCGATTTAGAGATAATAACGAATTATTTATTAGTTCTCTAGTAGTAGAACCTTAATACGCTATGTTAAGACGTAAGGAGATTAATAGTCTAATTGCTGCAGGGATCTTTAAATTAGTCTATAAAGACGAATTACTAGCCGGAGCTAGGGTTTTTAACGCTAAATTTATCGACTAGACTAAATTTGAGGGTATATAGAAAGCTTACGAGAAGTCTAGACTAGTTATATAAGTATATAACGACTCTAGAAAGAACTAAGTACTTACTATATCACTAATTATTCAACGAGTTAGCTAATAACTACTACTAGTATACGTAGTTATATACCCTAAGTTTAAGGTATATAGCTATGATATTATATAAGCTTATACTTAGTCTATATTATACTTAATACGTGACTTCTTCGTGCGCCCTCTAAAGGAGATTTTGACTTAGCTATATTGGTTTTTGCGGTGCGTTAGGCCTATATACGGTATACTAGAGTCAGCGAACTATTAGTTCGGTATATATTATAGATATAAGGTTAAGAAACTCTATATAGTACTATCGACGTTCGACACGTGCTTACTATCTGTTTCAGGTGATAAAGCTAGTATAGGAGCTCTTAGTCTTCAGATTAATAATACTTTCTTCGTTAGTAATAAGACTTTTATAGATACAGAAGAAAGAGAGCTATAGAAGGCTAGATTTAAGTCGAATAAGAGAGAGTAATTAACTACTTTATATCTAATTGACTTTAATAGAGGTTATATTACCTTGGAAACTGATAGCTCTATTCGACTGTCTTAATAATCGTATAATAAGATACTAAGAATAATTAAGAAAGAACTAGTTAATCTCACTAACTCCCGTGGAGGTATACGATAAGGTCTTACCTAAATCGAGCAATTTACCGCCTAGAGAGCTAGAGGTTTATACCTAGTAACTATTTCTTAGCCGGAAGTATCGTTTAACGTCTCTTTTGCTATATAAACTATAAATCCGATAGAGAAAGACTTTGAGCTCTTAAATAAGAGAATCTTATAGTAAAAGCTTAACTATAGTAAGGGTCTCTAATACGTTAAATTAGATAAGAAGTCTCTAAAACTCGTTATATTTACCGACAGTTCATTTACTAATTTAAAAGACTTCTACTCTCAAATTAGCTATATCTATATACTTATAGATAAGTATAATAAGGTAAACGTTATTTACTAGTCTTCGGTATACTATAAGAGAGTTACTAGATCTGTACTAGCCTCTGAACTATACGCTATATCAGAAGGTTTTAATATAGCTAGTGCTATTAAGATTACTATTAAATAGATTATAGAGATTATAGTACTACCTTTAGTTATGATTACTAACTCTAAGTCTTTATATAATTATGTAATACGACTTAATACTATAAGAGAGAAGAGATTAATAATTAACCTTATATATCTACGTTAGGCGTACGAAAGAAAGGAGATATCGGAGGTAATTTAGGTAGCAGGGCTAGATAACCCTGCGGATACGATAACTAAGATAAATTACAATAGAGCTCTGAAGGAGCTATTATATACGAATTAATTAGTTATTAAGCCTATAGAATAAGTAGATAAAGGGAATTTAGATAACTTAAAGCCGGAAGAGAGCTTATAAAGCGTTTAGTTAAGTTATCTTATCTTTAGACCTAATCACGTGGAAACCTATATACTATATAATACTTCTGCACGAGTAGTACGAAAGTACTACTCTTATTAGAAGGTAAAAAGCGTTACTTTTATACGGAGAAGTAGATAGTTTAGAGCTACTTTAAAGTACTCCTAGTGTTAGTCTATAGTCACGTGTTAGTCGAGTATCTGCGCCGGGGTTTAGCCGGCTAGATATATCTCCCTTCCGGAGTCTCGACTACCTAGGAAAGACAGCTACGATACAACAGATAATACTACTACTATTATCACTGTACTTTGGCTCACGTAGACTACTTGATTGTACGTACTACGACAGAGTGATACCAACATCTTTATTCATCATCTGCTTGAATTCATTATACCCGTTCGTCTTCCCTCTTGGTTCCAACATTAACCTCCCCGTCATCTTTCTCAGTCGTCTCTCATGCCCTATCGTCATCTTTTGATATTCCACCACACTCTTGATCGATGAAACAGCGCAACTTGGAGGCTTCTCCTTCCTATCTCTCCCATCTCCTTTCGCTTACCCTCTTATTCATTACTTCAACCAATCCTTTCATCCCATTCAAACCCAACAGCCGATACTAATAAGTCTGATCCCAGGGGCCCTCGCAGTATTCAAACTCCTCACTCTCGGCGGTCTCGGAACATGGTCTCTCATTGACGTCGTTCTCTGGATCGTAGGCGGGGTATACGGCTTGCCTGACTGTGGTGGTGGGAATGGCGGCTGAATATACTTTTGAATGTGGGAGGTACTCCTCAGGTTGGTTTCAGGGTGCGTGGATGAAGTGAGGATGGGTGAATGAGGATGGGTGGATATTCGGATACTCAGAAGTATAGTATGGCGGTAGGATTAGGGTCCGGTCGCTGGTTTTGTGAATCGGGTTGGGGACCGAAGATGCACGAATCAATAAGAGGATTGAGCTTGATACACAGAAAGAGATATAGGAAAATACCACGTAAGTCGTTGCTTTTGTAAATCGTAGCTCACACGTACACACATCACACATATCAAATAAATCCCAACCAACACGGCCACTTTACATGTATCGTCTAATGATCTTGGTCCATAACTAGTGCGTAGAAATAATAACGATAAACAAATGAATTATCCATTTCAAGGTCCCGGCCACTTTACGAAGCATCGAAGGCAGACAGAAGAAGCGGGTAAGAATTATAAATCGCTAATTTATCATTATATGTAAAAATCATATCAAACTCACTAGTAATCTTCGTCAAAAGTCATACGACTCTTTGTATATTGCAGACTTTCGCGAACGCCCAGGGCCTAAGCTTAGAAAGAATTTGTAAGAGAATATATAGTCTCGATTAATACCAGCATAGATTCATGTGATTTAATTGGGTTTTAGTCAATTGAAACATTTGTAATTAGATTGGGATAAATCTTTTTCTTCCCCTTTCAATAATATGTAAGAAGTCATATTATCCAAATTCAACTTGATTTAATCATTTCGTGTACTGACTATCCATAATTATTGGCTCTTACTCTATTCAGGCGCATTAGAGGTATAATGCATCGAACAAAGGCTGGTTTACAAATTATAAATCTGTTACCAAAAAATTTATTACTATAGCTAATGATGATATATTGCCTCTAGTAGGTAGGGGGAATATCCTTACTATAGCTAGCTAGACCAGACGAAAAGAGTCGCTAATAATCATAAAGAAAAATAGCATCACATACTCGGAAGTAGTCAAAAGAAAGAAAAAAAGTAAGGTTCTGAGTGACTACAAGCAAAAAGCTCGATGAAATATGTGGGGTTTCAAGCTGTACGATCGATAGAGATACAGAGGTTCTTTCGGAGATTTGAGGAGACGTAAAGGTGAGACGAAGAAGAAAGCTTTGTATAAAGGCTGGCTAATGCGTGATTTTTTAAGCTGCGCGATCGAAGAAGGTAATGAGGTTCCTCGAGGCTCGAGGAGCCGAGAAGGCAATACGAGATGGCGTGCACAAATCTATCAAAAGGCTCGCAAACCAGATGTGTCCGCCGAAGTCATGTACACTGACATTCAGGTTAGTTCTCCAGGGGAAATATATTGAGGATCGAAGAAAGCTGGCGAATTTTCTTGGTGACCAGTCAGTCTATTTGAAGCTTAAGACACTGGGATGATTAGATTCCATATCCAGAGGATGCGCATTATATTGACTGAGACCGCAACACTCATGCTAACTTCTCAAGCAATCTGCCCAGGGGCGGAGACCCGTGGTGATCGCAAGGGTCCAGACTTAGGGAGCACGAACACATGATCTACTGTATCCGTGTCTCGACGTTCACTCCAATATGTCAAACCTTTCTTGCGATGGTACGCCCACTCACAGCGTACAGACCGAAAGGAATTTCTCGGTAAAATTTGCACCTCTAGCCTAGCACTCAGTTCACAGCCAGATGGGTGCGTAAGAAGATTTCGGCGATTGACGTTCGGTTTTGCGGCATGGATGCAAGAAGTTTACGTGGTTGTCCGAAAGCGGTACTCTGGGATGAGGATACATCACATTGTAACAGATTGGAAACCAAAGGCACGCGAGACTTGTGCTTGCTCATTTAATTGCTGTCTATGATCGATGATTTCCAAGTGAGGCTAGGCAGGCTTGCAAAAACAAAAACTTTCCCTGGCGGCTTAACAATCATTCGCGTATATATAGTGATTGCCAACCGTGCATGGTCTTCCAGTCACAAAAGTCTTCTGCAGATCAACATTAGTACTGGTTCAGTTGAGAACATGAACATACGCCCGTTTCGTTTACTTACGTACGTTGCGACAAAGCCATGTGCCCTGATCACGCTTTTCGTGTCCACTTAACAATCATTCGCATAAACGTTGTCCTTGCCGACCGTGCATGGTTTACCGACTGCAAAACTCTTCTGCAAAATAATATTAGTATAACTCAGTATGATATAGGAACATGCACCCGGTTGGTTTACTTACGTTGCGACACAACCATTGGCCTTGTGGAGTATCACACATAGCATCGTTACCTTGTTTGTGAATAGTTTGTCCCTAGATAGTATCAGTAAGCGATTTCAAAGTGTTATTACACCGTGTCTTTGAAATCAATAAGCTTACAGTATACGTTACTGCGAAGGCAACTTGAAAGAGGGCAGCGAACAGCACGAGAAACTTCATATTGATTGACTGGCGGCGGAGGTCTGGTGAAGGTAGGCGCTTGGTAGTGTTCAGGGGAGAATTTTGATGGTAGAGGATAGTAGAACTTATATAGTACGACGATTTAAACTTTGCTCCTACCTTCCAGATGAAACTACTCTGTAGAAGACTGACTAGCTACCGAGGGTGAAGATCCCGGTAGGTATCTCACCGTTGGTTATTAAGCTGCTGCAATATTTCGCTATGGAGCTTGTGGAATTCATGCCCTACAGTATGCTCGTGGTTGGAATAAATAAACCCCTACCCTGTTGCGGAGTTTTAGCAGGTTCTTCCCCATAATCAGACTGACATTAGTTACATGATTGGATACTAGTCCTTGTGAGGCTCGTGCTGATAAGGACAGGGTAAGGGTTTATTTATCCTAACCACGAGAGTGGACCTGCTTACTGCCACTTGTAATAAAGTGACTTGCCCCCCTACTAATCGTACTAAAAATAATTAACGCTGTACGTTTTGTACCTCTGTATACCAAGTATAAAGTGGTTGGCCACAGAAAACTGCCCCCCAGTACCATGTGAGTTTCTTTCAGCTAGGACGATTTATTATGAGGTAGATTTATTAGCTAAAAAGAAGTCAACATAGTACTGGGGGGCAGTTTTACGAGGCCAACCACACGTGGCTAACCAATTTACAGTCCATACTTCCTCAAAGGCTGAAAGATCAAATGTAATCTGTTAGTGCCCGATTACCCGTCATGAGTGGATTCTAAATAGAATAGATCGGAACAAAACAGCTCAACTAAATGAATTGATTTATTCAACTCCCTTGTAAAGTGGAATCTTCTAGTACTATGTACAGACACGAATTTTAGATCTTTCGAGTAAACATAAGTATAAGGCTACCTCTTACTTTATGCTGATCTTAAGTTAATCTGATTCAGGCTGTTGATTGAAGTGTTAGATTTGTAACCAGTACCTTGGTCAGTTTTGTCTGCATCGGCATACATACCCTGTACCTTGTCAGTACATGGCCTTAGTACCTGGTTCAGTACCTTGCGCATGTACCTTGTTGTACCTAGCACCTACACCCTGTACCTTATAAACAGCCTGTACCCTAAATACTCTATTAGAGTTACAATAAAGGTTCTCGATAGAGTTCTACTACTCTCTAGTACGTATATCGTACTTCTAGAGGTTTCTACTGACGTAGTATGATTCTACGGAATACGAGTCTTCTTCTATAGAGTTCTGTATTACGTAGTATAGAATATTCTAGAGAGCTCATATAGCTATATAAGTAGCTAGAATCTCTCCTGTAACTAGCTCTCTTCAAGCAAGCAAAGCAAGTCAAATTGATCACGTATTCTATTATTCTGACCTTTAGCCGATTTCCACCTTCAATTTTCACATGAAGTTCGCTATAAAGCTCTCGAAGCCTGAAACGTAAATACAGGGAAAAGGCCTACTTCGTACTTGGCTGAATAAATGCAAGTTTCACTGTCAGGACACACGACATACTATATAGTGGGGCGTCGTCCCAAAGCATTAAGTAGTCATTGACTAGAATCCCTGTAAGGTGATAACCCTTCCAGAGACCATAACCATAGCCCTTGTCAACGTCCGTGCGAATTCACATTCAATTAAGCTTATTCGCAGTACTCAGTAGTCTCATGTCAACTCGGCTCAGTCTACAGCAGTAGCTTAAACACTATATTTCAGGCGACGTGCGCTATATTCCTGCTCTAAACCTCACAGTTTCAACATCAAGTCTGCATTACTTAAACTCTGCTGTGAGCTTCTTGCTTGTAAATGCATCAGTCAGAATCTTGAAGGTCATGATTCTGAAGCGCCATCCTCATGTATCAGGTAACGCTTGCTTCCTTTGCGCAACGTCATTACTTTTCTCGAAAGGTTTCGAAGTGACGAGAGTATAGTAAAGGTGCTGAAAGTGTATACATGAGTATATTTCTAGTGCTAGTATATAGACAAGTGTGAGATTATATCAGGATAGACTGAAATATGAAGGCACGGCGATCGTTGTAGCCTTAGTTACTATATTATCTATATTAATTAGATTTCTCGTTCGCGAATCCTCTGTCGAAGTATAGTAGGGCGTCGTATCGTCTAATTCACGATCTGGACCTGCGGGGTTTGGATCTTGAGGCGAAGGATTCTCGATCTTTAATTTTGTTGGTTACTGAGTTGTCAACAAGGGGATACTGTAGTCCTGCTTGATGAGGAGTATAGTACTGTATCGAGATGGGAGAGTTCCTGGGTGTGTTTGATAGTCATTCGTTTTGGTTGGAGGTGCTTGAATTTGTGGATATTGGTGATTCTGCTGGGGGAAAAATCTATCTTCTGAAGGTGGAGGGAATTGTGTCTTATTTTTCTTGGATTCGCAGTGCCTGTGAAGTGGTTTCTCTCAAAGCACTCGACTTCGTGCTTCCAAGAGAGGTATGGGGGGGAATATGTGACACTACAGTTTACTTGAAAGAAAGTGCTGTGATCATTTTGCCACTTTAAAATCGATGGCCGAAATCGATTATCCATGATACTTCCCTCTTCTCCTTGATCAAACTCACAAGATACACCATTCCTTCGACTCATACTCCAGAAACAGGGGTACATCAGGCTTGGAAGCAGCCAAACGGTTCCGACTCAGACCGGCGCTTATATGACCAGCTCGTCTTTCCTGCCCACCAGAGCAAAATTTTAGATCCTTATAAAGAGAGCACCAATCACGCTCATCCAAGATCAGCAGACTATACATCTTGTATCGGTATATTACCTTCTTTGATAAAAGAAGCAGTTGAGTTCTCTTGCATACCAGCTGCGAATCTACGTGCATGTCAGCAGAAGTGCACGAGTAAGAACGAACCCCGTGAATGGAGGGTAAGCTTATGAGAAAAGCTCAAAATCACCCAGCGCTAAACTCCAAGTTCTTTGATGGAGTTTTTCCTCTCGCTTGAACCCAATGCCTCCATATTTCCTTATATATAACAGCCGGAGCTTCCTCCGGTCTTGCTCAGCTACGGAATTGCGGGAGGAAGCCCATTGAGCGGAGACGGAGCGTGAAGCTCCAAGGGTGGGATGTTCGTGCTAAGGGTGTTACTACACCGAGAATGGCGAGTATAAGCTAAAAAGCTTCGGATGTATGAGATGAGGTGAGGGAAGTGAGTATGAAGAAGAAGCAGCGCTTGGTTGGGCAACAGGACGCTAATTTGGATCCATGATGAAGTAAGGAGTGAGCTTTTGCCGAGGGAGGAATATTCTGATTTCTCAACGAACCGCAATTGATATCTCGAAGCGGCTGCAAACCTGTATCACTAGTCTGCGGTGCCATTGAATGTGTGTGCCATTGAGCAGATCGCCTAAGTCGAGTCCAGCTGATAAGCTTGATTTTGGGTGATTAGGCTTGTCCCATTAAATTGATCCTAAATCATAGAGGAGCCTCTCGGACTAATCCTATCGTCGATTGCAGTACCAAGCTCTCAAACGTAAGATGTGCTGGAGAAACGTGGTAGATTAGGAGCTGCGCCCTTACAAACTTAAGAGTATTGCCGATCAACAACCCTCAAGACCATTTATTTCATGATTAACGCAGATGACGAGCCCCCATCCATTACAAGCTAAACTCCAGCCTATTGCCGGCATAATCTCTAGCAAAGAATCTCGTAGGATACTCTGCACCCTTTTCACCTAAAGTCACATCAGTACTCATGCACAACTGTATATACGGCCTTATATCTATCTACTCTCTCTCCCCTCACCTACCATCCCATCTCACATCCTTCCCCAACTCCATCACTCTACTACCTCAAAACGAAAAGTTCGAACGTACCACTGTCCTCTTTCCCAGGCTTATCAGCCTCTTTCGGCGCCGCATCACCCCCTCTATCAAAATGTTCATAGACTCTCTTCCGTAGCTCGAGCAAGTTTTCAGGGCTATCTATTTTGAAACAAGGATGTCGTGATGAGGGAGTGGGGTCAGGATGACCGAAGGCGATGTGGATTTGTTGGCCGGATTGGGAGATGTTGAACCTGATTTTGAGGTTAATGAATTACGCTTGTTGAGAGTTGAAAGATCTGTAACATAGGATAGGGAAGGGATATGAAAGATGGATGAAAGCAAGTCTGGGCGGGCAAGTGGAAGGGAGGGGAAGGGGAGGATTCTGGTTGAGAGGATTAGGAGGCACGTTTTTTGACTGGTGCGCAAGGAGGGAGAAAGAATTTACCAAGCCAGTCTGTCTCGTTGGGTTTGAGGAACAGGAGTTTGTCTCAGACCCAATGTCTTGCCATAGAACTCTGCTGCGTGATCGAGTGTTCCCGGGGGTACCGTGAGATTTACGTGAGCGATACCTGAGATCAGAGCCATAGTTGTGGTTGAAGCTTTGATTGATACTGACTAGTAGAATTGATGTGAGATCATAAGACCAAGCTAACCTGGTCGAGAGAGTCCAAGTAGCGAACAGCCGTTTGTTGACAAATGATGAGGAGTGGAGTAGGGGCAGTAAGTGCGATGGCGGGGTGAACGTTTCAGCGACAACACGTGATACACTTTCGGATTACATTATTTTGGTTTGGTAGAATAACAATACAATGTCAGATCATGTTTTGCACGCCGTAACACAATTTCATTACACTTGTAAGGGGGAAATCTATGTAAGAAACTTGTAGCAGGAGTAATCTCAACTGCCAAACAAAAGCTCATCCACCACACTCAATCAACCTTCAATTCCGCCGCCAGCACCATCTCCCTGACCAACTCATGTTCCCGTTCCCTCTCATCCGCCTCCTCCCTGCTACCCAACTTCCGGTCCGGCAACTGAATCGCTCTATCAATACTGACTGGTAAGCTCCTATGTCTACCCCTCAACATCAAGAACATCAAGAAAGCCTGACTCGGCCATTTCCAAGACCCACACAGCGCATAGCTCTTATCGTTTACACCCATGCTCAGGCCAATGTTTGCATATGCGGACAAAACCTCGAAGATGACAGGGAAGATCGGGAAGGTGGAGGAGGAATGTTCGCCGCCTTGGACGAAGCCGATAATCACGAGTGCGAGCATGATTGACCATGCGTCGTAAGATATTTGGGACGAGAGCTGTTGCTTCATGAAGAAGAGGCGGGATCGGTGGCCGGTGAGATGCGTGAAGGAGAGAGTAGATTCGTCGTCGGCTTGGAAGGCGGAACTTGCTGTGTATACGCCTAGGGAGCGCTCTTCGTAGACGTTTGATGTGCGGATCGTGATGGTCACGGGAAAGGCAGAGACGTACCTGGAGATGTCTGTTGGCATTTGAGAACTTGGTGTAAGGTATTTTATGAAATGCAGAAGGTAATGAGCAGCGGGGTCAGGTCTGCTGCATGGATGCAGATTGTGACAGGATGACTTACATCATACCAATGTACAGCATCAGAAGCGCACAGGGAAGAGCGGATATGGACACGATATTGAACCCGCTGCATCTCACAGAGAGCGTCTGGAACATCCCATCCAACACTCTGTAGCCTTCTGATAGACTTTGGACCTCTGGCAGATGTCGTGCGGAGAATTCGAAGGCGATGAGATCGACAGCATTCATACACATCAGTATGAGAAGGAGGAACAACGTCTCTCTTTTGGGGAACAGATGCGTGTACACTCGGCGTGGATATTTGAGAGTGTACTCGAGCGTGGCCCGGGTCTGGAGGAAACGTGGGCTGTGCGGCAGAGACTTCAGCATCACCCAGAGGATTAACCTTAAGAAGATAGGAAATCTGTGAATCTGTCAGATGTGGCTCTGAAGCTGTGACCAGACAGCTAGAGAATCTTACCCAGTGTTGCCAGCGAGCATGAGATAGCTCATAATGAATACAGGAAAAGCATCAATTTTGAAAGGTATCTTGATGGAAGTTAGCTGCAATGATTGGGCAAGAAACCAGGGTGAGAAGCAAGAGATACCATGGAATCGTTCATGAGACTCATTCCCGCGTTGTTAGTTGAAGGACGAAATAGCGTTAAAGACGCCGAGAGATCTGGCGAAAAAGTAAGCAGAAGAATGAAGATCATCCAAGAAATACTCACATGGGATGAATACCATCGCGGCCAATCACATTTGACCTCTTGAGATTAAAGTGTAAAGCAAGACTAATCGCACCCAGGAACTGATGAAGCACAATGTACATTGTAACGACGAGACGCAGCAGCTTGATCGCACGATACTCCACGCAGACGACAGTCTCTCTTTCAGATTTGGTGAGGCCGTAGAAATCAGAGTTCCTGCCAACAGTAGCCGCGTTGAGAAAATTGTTCCAGTACAGCAGGAGGTTGGTAGCAAGTGTAGTTTTTCGGACAGTGGAGGAGACCAGGGGTGTAGTAGTAAGTGGTTCGACGTCTGTCCAGAACTTAGAAGCAGGATTTTCTGTTCTAACTGCCTTCTTTTCGTCAGGTGAATTGGAGGATTCTGCGAGATAGTCATTAGCAATTATCAAGTGGGGAAGAAGATGTCTTGGATTTCTTTGGAGACTTTGGGATACTTACCGATAACAGTCTGTGTGATGAGAGAAGCTACTCGGAAAGTCTGATCACGACTCTTCTCAATAAGCTCGCCAAAAGCATCTTCCATAGCTGTCTTGCGAACAGTCAAGATAACGATACCGGTGAACGGTTGACTTCCCAGAATGAAATTGATACACAACAAAATCTGCTGGAAAGTATTGAGGGAGGAGACATTGGCAGGTGCCAGACCTGTAGTCGTGATGGCAGAAATGGCGAAGAAAAGGCAGGTAAGGAAGCGCTGCTTCTGTACTCTGCCCTGGGAAAGCCAAATGATGATTGAAGATATCAAAGACCAAGAGAGGAAGGCTAGCCAGTGTAAGGCAATGAAAGGAAATCCAGACAAGTACTCGTAAGTCTTGCTGAAAACAGAAGTGAAATTGAACCTGGCTTTGCCTGCAAAATCAACAAAGGGCGAAAAGAATATGTATGTAGATTCAACGGCGGATGCCATTGATGGCAATGCCATGGCCTCCATAATTGAGGAGTTATTTTCGAAGAAGAGCCTCGATCTTTTGGTTGACTTCGAGGTTCGAGAAGCTGAAAGGGAATTTTAAAGAATAACTGCATTCGAGAATTAACAGACACCCCCACGCGTCTCGAATTCACCACTTTCTCGCACGTGGAGGTTGAGCTGTTCGCAATTCCCCTTTGGGACGGCTTGTAGGTGATTGTTATCAGATTTGAGGCGCTGTAGTCGCTATCGTTAGTGAATAACTATTCTGGGGAATCATTGAACGCCAGGGAAATAATATAAAGTCAACTTGATCTTCTATGCGCGCCACCAGCTCTGAAAGTTTACTATAGTGAGTATATATAAGTATATACATATAGATATTCAAAGATCTCGTAATGCACTTGCTGGATATACAAAGTCCTTTTGGGAATCTATAGACTGTTTTAGTTAGCGACAGCCGCTTCCTTTTGACCAAAAAGGTTCTATTTCTAGGCCACATGTGCTGCGTTATGAAGAGGGGACATGATCAGAGTAAATCAGGGAGCGATAATCGCTGAAAATATAAAGAGAAGAAGAGCTTTATGAAGGAAGAAACAAGACTATTTGGAATCGATTTTCACGATCAAAACAATAGTACTACTGAAGAGAGTACTTCTCCAGATATTGGAAGACCAGAAAAATCATAGACTTATCGCCAGCAGATGATTTTCAATAGGAGAGGTCGATGCGAATGCTCGACCGAGCAGTCAAGCTTGCAAAAATGTTATGCCAATTGCCGTGGCAGCCAGATTGAGTAAATCATGGCATTTACCATAAAGTCTTCCTCTCCTGGAGACTTTGATTTCACATGGATAGTCTTGGAATCTCCTCATCTCCTAGCATAAAAACAAGTGTCAATTCAGTTTCGGTGTACATTGCCGGCAAGACAAGATTAAGGTGGATCTCAGATTCTGCCTTGATGTAATTTGTAACTGTTGCCATGCTTCATTATGGGCTAACAAGAAAAGAAACAGTAGCTCGCCCTCATCCAAGTGGGATCCTTAGCATGGTGACATGCGTTGAAATGAGGTTGATCGGTTTCGCGAAGCACTTCGTGATATTATAGGATCCAGTGTATTTGAGATTACGTTTACTGAGTAGTATTTTCTGTACGAGTGAACTATACCTTTAAATGGACGATTTTCAAAAATATATCAAGGACAGTGAAGTAGCTATAGATAAGACAATTGAATACGGGATGGACGTTAATATATAGTCCAACGACCTCGCGTACCGGCGCTTGTCCCTCGCCATAGCCGCTTCATTCTCGGAAATAGCCCAGCAAACGCAATAGAAATGATTGCTGGTATTGTCTCTTTTTGCATTAGCAGAATTTGCGACCCCAACGAAGAACGCATGGAATCATGAAAGATGCTATCTATGATCGACGTATTGTTTATGAAAGCAGGGTAGGATATGAAAACAGGGGTTATTCACGTTTGACAAACTATGAACTTTGCGGTGTTAATTTGATAGACGTTTGCGAACGTTGGTAGAGAAGACAGCTTGTTCCTGTCAAGCACGTATCATCCAGTCATGCTTCAGGCGCATAACTTTGAAGTGAGAATGATTTGTACATTTGTGCTGCAGAGTCGACAATTCATCCGGCCCCGTCCTCCCTAGATATCTCTCTTTGAGGTTGTACAATAATGATACATTTCATCACCATATCCTGCACAACTACTCCTCCCTTCCCGTTGTATCGCAGGCCGGTCGTCGTCCAGTCGCAGCTCTTGTGGGACAATAAGTCAATTTTTCCTCAAGACTTCGCGGATTGAGATATTCCGGACACCCATAGCTCCCCTGGCGTCTCAAGCATTCCCAATTCTCGGATGCCTTGAAGACCCTGGTGTCATAGACAGTATCCCATATATCGCAACTCATACCATTTATTTCTTCCCCTCCTTCCTCTCTTCCACAACCTTCTCATCAATCTCCTTAACCTCCTCCACCTTATCCTTCCCCCAACTCCACACCTCCCAGAACTGATCCATGATCAGCCCACCATATCCCCTCCCCTCATCCAACGCCTCCTTCTCCTTCGCATCCCTCTTCGCTTTCCAATCCTTGCCCTCCCCACCCATCCACACCTTCTCCAGCAAGCCCCTCTCCTTATTCTCTGCCTCTTTCGCCCTCAACTCCGCCAGTACGCCATCCACCTTCTCCCTCCCAGCACCCTCAATCTTCCCAACTCCAATTCTACCCTCCAGTGTCCCAGCATCCCTGCGCTCCCTCTCTTCCTTCAACCGCCGCTGCGTCTCCACGGCTTTCGGTGGTAACGATTGACTCCCTAAACTCTCCACCCTGCTAGCGAATCTCTGCACTATGCTCGCCCCTGTGTAATGGGCCGAGAGATGGTTGCCGCCGGCGAAGAATCCGGCTGTGAGAGCGACGGTGTAGATGTCGACTTTCCGGGGCGGGATGAGGATGATTATTGGGCAGACTATGACGGCGCCGAGCGCGACGTTACGGTAGAGTTCATCGCGGGAGCTGAGTGTGCGAGAGGGCGGGAGAGATGTTGTGGTTGTAGACATGATTGATTGTACTAGTTTATGAAGGTCGAGTAATTGGCGAATAAGGTGTTTGCTGCGTGCTTGGATTTGATGCGGCTATTGCATCTGCATTTCGATTATAAAGCGGCTCTGTGGATTGCGAGAGCTGCTGTATTCGCGCAAGTACGTAAACTGCGAAGCGTAAAGTGATCGACTGTCACTTTGTTGCAAGTATTATCATCATCGATCCTGGAAAACGTACAATCATCCGAAGTTTGTCCGCCCCAGAGCACAAAACAAGCACAAGCTCTCTTTTCTCTCGGAAGCGAGCCGGATCAAAATTAATATAATACATGATGTAAGAATGGGTTTGTCATCAACTGATAGGACAACGTGCCAGAGTGGTTAATGGGTATGACTCGAAAACCTCTGCTTGCAGAGTACATAGATATCATATGGTTTCGGCCGCGTAGGTTCAAATCCTGCCGTTGTCGCACGGACAGTAAGCTTTTGCCCGTCCTGTATTCTCTCTCGTTCACGCTTTGCATCGCGACTCTTTTTGCTTGCTATACGAATTTTAGTCACTTCGTTCGAACCGCCATAAAGACTTCATTCAGGTTGAGACAAGGAATCGTCAGGATATTTTGTGTTTTCTCGCTGCTGAGCTTTTTCTGTAAGATACATAATCTTTCTTTTACTCCCTTTACTTACTATTAATAGAGTCTTCAATTTACTAGACTATTATATATCTAGGTACCAAAAGGAAATCACGCAAAGGGATGGATGGATGCTATAATAAAGGACGTCAGGCACCTAACTGTTTAGCATGAAGAGAAAAGTTTATCAGAGCCTTGGAATTTTCAAGAAGGAATTCTTAGTTGAACTTAAACAGATAAAGGGTACGAGTAACTTGACGTCACGCAGATTTGTGGAAAAAAAGGCTTTTTTTGTTATGGACTTTCGCCAAGTGATCACATTCAAGTTTGTTCTTTTAGCTGCTTACCTTAACCTAGCCCGCCGAGTCACATCGCAGCTATCTGGGAAAACTGAGTGTAAAGTCAAATGTGGGCATAAATAAGGGATCTGGAGTCAAATATATTTATTGATGAATTCTCGGGCATGCAAAGGTGCTTAGTTATATATAGTAGTCAGACAAAAGATCACTGTCTTGGTTCAACGAATTTATCCTATATACTCCAAAGCTATTCAATGCACCGACCTCAATCCAGCTATCCAGCTATCAAGTAACAAACGAAAAGAGACTATGGTATCATAAAGCAAGCATCTCTACCAGCACTCAGCACACTTAACCATCTAAGCGTGGTCCTTGTGTCTCCTCTTCTTCTTGGTTCTCTCTTCAGCCTCTTCGGCATCAGCACTTTCCTCCGCCTTCCGCTTCTTTTCCTTCTTCTCCTTCTTCTCCTTCTTGACTTTCTTTACATCTGCAGCATCCACACTATCACCATTTTCCTCGGCCTCGGCCTTTCGCTTCTTTTCTTTCTTCTCAACCTTAGCCTTCTTCTCCACAACATCCTCATCAACGCCGCTGCTCCGCCTGCGCTTCTTCTTCGACTTCTTCTCCTCTGCCTCTTCTTGCGCTTTCGTACCTGCCGCGATCTCTGCTTGTAGATTTGCTTCCAGTTCCGCGTAATCAAAGTCTGGTTCTGGTTGGGGTTCTGGCTGAGGTTCTGGAGCGGCTTCGGGTTGTGGAGTAGGTTCTTTGGGCGGCGCAAGTTTTGCTGCCTCATGGGCTAGCTTCTTTGCCAAGCGTGCAGCTTTCCGAGCTTCGAGTGCTTCTGCTTTCTGTTGCTTGCGACTCTTCTTCTCGGGTTCTGGCCCGCCAATATTGACCGGTGTGGGTTCAACATCGACGACGAAGTATGGGTTCGATTCGACTGTGGAGGTGGTGTCTTGTACTGCGGCCTCATTGTCGTTTGCCAGAGACTCGAATCGTGGGATTTTCGAGCCGACGTCGAGCTTGACGAAGTCCGAATTGTCTGCCACTCCGTCCTTGTCACTCCCTTCTGCCTCTGAATCATCCGAATCGTCGGTCATCTCGCTATCTCCATCTTCATCGACATCCTCCGGGTTTCGGCCCAGCTTGCCTTTTCCAACTGGATCAAACCCGATCTCTGCGGCTTTCTGTTCTAATTTTGGTCCCAATGGTTCGAAATTCGTGCCCAAAACACCAAGCCCTTTCTTATCTTGTAGATGTCGCGATGGTACCTATACATCCTATTAGAATCGCTCTCTCCCATATTGAAAGACAAACTCACAATTCCCCTCGCCGCAATTCTCGCACTCGTCAGAACCTCCCTTGCTCTATCCATCATGCCACAAATAACTCTCCAATTGCCCCTCTCACCAAGCTCAAACTCAAGTCTCTCCTTCTCAGGCAAATCCGTCATCTCACTCTTCATACTCTGCATAACTCTATCCAAACTCCTAATATGCGCCTCAATGACCCCCAAATGCTTCTTAAACATCGCCGGCCATTTCGCATGCTGCGGACTCTTCGTAAACGGCTTCGGTCTTCCCATGGGTAGAGGAAAGTTCGCAGGTCCAGGGGGATTGGAATGCATAGCGCTCTTCTTCTCGCGCGACGGGATCTTCTTCGCTTTTTTCTCGGGGCGCGCTGGTTTGGGCAAGCCAGGGATTTTAGGTTCTTGATTTAGCTTTTTGACGATGAGTTTCGCTTCTTTGCGACCGGCTTTTCCTTTGCCTTTGCCCATCTTGAGAAGAGGTTAGAGGTGTTGGGGGCAGTGTGGTGGGTTGTGCTGGTGAGATGCAGGTTGGCGCATCGGATTGCTTCGAGAAAATTATTTTGGCAGCTCCGAGTTGTAGCGTTGGAGCTCTTTTTTTTTTTGCGGCGGGGGAGGCTGGTGCGCTAGTACAATAGGAGTGGCTGAAAGCCTTCGCTTCTAATGATTCTCGACAACAACACGTCTGGGTAGGGATGCCACACGAACTGAAGATTGTAATGTCGTTGAAGGAGTATTATCGGCTTCGAGATCAATATGGAGCAAATCGACAATCGTTCAATTGCCACTCCTGACTTTGACCACTCCTCGGCAAGCAGCAATACCCAATCTGGCACTGTGCTCAATTCCAGCAAGCAAGCAAGCAAGCAAGCACACCTTTTGGAGGAAAAAAGCTTGCATCAGTTCCTTCATAGCATAGCCAGCTTCAAAATCTGGCAGCGAGGCACATACTATGCGGATCTCGGAGGTGGCATCTAGGTGAGGCGGCATTAACTCGCGTGGGAATCTTGGTTCACTGTATCGCAAGTTGAAATCATGGCTTTCTTGAACTCGTCACGACCATTATTATCACCTGGCAGATACTTGTTGTACTCAATGCGTCATCTTCCCTCAATTCATAACCAAATCTCCAATACACACCCGTCTAGACACCTATAATCCATCTTCGTTGCAGCCTTGTCAATATCATCACTTCTGACCAATTCATCCAGCATCCCTCACGATACAACCTAGTCTACTAAATTAAAGATAATACGGTAGGGAACAGAGAATCTACTTATTCATTTTCGGCGTGTGTCAGTTTGTCTGTCTTTCATATAGTTAAGATACAAATATGAACAAGCCGTCTTCGGATATATACATACAAATGGACGTAGACTTCCCGCGGTAATGATATTCATTCATCTCCCAGCTTTGTCAACGGGATGGACTTCATAATTTAGAATACGCTTGTAGCTCGATGTAAACAGGTTTCCACCCCAGCCTGTTGTAGCATCGGCGGATGCAGCGCATATCTCACACGGTTTTAAGTCTCGCGACTATTTTGCGACTCTTCTCCAACTGCCAAATCCACAGTCGCAAAATAAATCTGGGACATGCTCGTATGAATCTGGGGATAGCTATATCTGAAGTCCCAAACCCTATTTAGAAAAGAAATTCCATAACAACCCATTTCTGAGTCTCTTCACCGTACATGATGTCCATAAGCCTCAATCTAGTAACCTTTCACATCACAAGAGCAACATAGCATACACAGGTAGCATTCTTCCAGCACAATCAGGCCATCTCTTATTATTTTCTACTCACTTCCACTGCAGTGACTGCACTACTACACTATATAGAACGACATATCCGCAACCAAAACAACTAAGAAAACGCTGCACAAAACCCGTCGACTAGCAACTGCCCTAATACCTCCAGTCATTCATGGACTTGGAAACTAGTTGAAGAGTAATGTCATATCCCCGGAATGAGGTCTACTCGCTCCATCTTCGCTGCCAATCAAGGCTCTATTTGCCGTGTCAGGCGAATCGATCTCGTAACTCTTCACATGTGATGACAGAAGGTGTAAAGCTTTCCCTCGCAAGAGAGTGAAATTTCTGTATGTCCACTATCTACTAGTAGAAGGCTTATCTGTAAGTAATCTCTACGAAAGTTCCCAACGTGCTAAGGTTCAAGGTCAAACAGCTCTGTTAGAGTGTCAAGGCCTACGGAGGTCATCGTGACCGGGCCGTTCTTAAACTCGTGCCAAAGCACGTGAATAAAAAGCGTTACCTGCCTGCACGAGGACTCCGATATTCATAGTATGACAACTTCCGTAGAATGATTCAGACATCAACTATGCATATCCGATCGTAAAATTCAAATCTACTTTCATCAGTCATGTTTGCATGAACGACATGACGTATTCGCGACTGCAGGGACAGACAAGACAGTATCTCCACCACACGCAACGAGTTAACTTGATCTACCCCAGCATCAACATCAACATCAACAACAACAACAAATAACACCACATCGTTCACGGGCGCACCAGCTCCCGGCGTCTAATAAACTCCTCCATGTCCACACCATAGCAAAGCATAGCAGACCAGATCCATGCCATGGCCGCAGAATCCGGAGATCATGACGTCGCATCTTCCACGTCGCATCTACGTGTTAATGGACGTTGCAGGCCGGACCCCGTCGCAGAAGCCTCTCGCTTACTTATATCAACTTCCCCTGTTTCAATTGTTTCTAGCCCGCCTCGCCTCGCCTCGCCTCGCCTCGCCTGCGCCCCCAGCCAGCCAGCCAGCCAACCAACCTACCCCCCTCAAGGTTTCCTTACCGTCAATCTCAGACCGACTTTCCCGACTTTCATCTTCACCATCGTCGCATGACAGGAATCTTCCTTGTTTCGTTTGTTGACCTCGAGCGCCAGCGAACCCTCTCCCTCCTTTGCGCTAAGAGCTTTTTGTTGTGTATGTGTGTGTGTGTGTGTGTGTGATTGTGTTTTGCGAATTGCGCAAAAGTTTTTGAGATGATCTTCGCCATGTTCCGGGGATTATTTATATGATATGGCAGGCAGGATACAAAAGTATACGGAACTCCCTCGAACTTTTCCGATGAATACCTAGGTATAGTAGAACCATTCAAGAATTGCCAATGCCAATGACAATGACGCACTCGCTCTCAATCAATCAATCGATCGCATACGCCGTCCGACGTAATTGTCATGGTAGACAATTCATTCATGGCATTTAGATAGAACACTTTAGTCAGAGCCCGCACCGGGATTTCCGTAGGGGTACAGCTTGCGACGCGCAAAGTCTAATTCCCAGCATCGGACCTCCCCTCCCCTCCTTCTTCCTCCTCCTCCAAACACTCTCCATGAAATGAAGGTCTTTGGACGAGGGAAGGGAAGGGAAGGGGCCCGGAACAAGAATTTCAGAAAGAGCAGCTCGTCCGATCTCACGTCGACCAGTCCGATCGGTGTTCCAAGACTCCCGAGGATTGCTCAAACCTTAAGTAAACCCTCTCTCTCTCTCTCTCTCTCTCTCTCTCTCTCTCTCGTCGGGCTGTTCTGAATTGGTTTATAACTTCAAGGAGACCTGTCCCCTTTCCTTTAAGGTGCTCTGATTGTCCTTGCTTTCATTTCGGGCTCTTCCCTTATCATCACCAACCACATCATTCCACGAATTTCCTCAAACGAATCTGAACATGTCTCTCGATATCCTATTCTCTACGGCTTCGGCCGAATGCGCTCCACTGAGCTCGAAATCATCCACCGACGTCGTCCTCAAAAAACTACAGCTATGGTACTACCAATACGAAGTGACTTTCGGACTGTACATGTTGGAACCCATCGAGAAAGCCATACTGAACACACTCGTTCTCTCCTCACTTGCTCTCCTGAGCTACATCGTCCTATCACTCACCCCGACATTCATCATCGAATTCCTGTCTCGAGCTGTCTCGAGTCTCTTCTGGGTTCACGTCAACGATACCGGGAACCATTTCGTCCTGCAGCAAGTCTCGAATCCCTGGGTGAACGCGACGAAGATTGGGTGGGAGGAACTGGAAGCGCATGTCATGTGATCGATGCTGGTGAGTGCTCGAATGGACTCGATTTGCTTGGTGTGAGAGGTAGTTGAATGAAGCTGACCAGTTGCAGGTGATCGATACTGTGAGTTCTAGCTCAAGAATGATGTCGTTTTGAGGCCAAATCCCTTGCCCCCGTCTGCAAGCCGAACAACCAGAAAACTTCAAATTTGACAAGACGACTTACCGCTGTAAAAATTTCGGGAGATAAGGAGGGTGTCTGGGCACTTTCTAAAAAGCCGAAATTCCACATGCGGACGAGGCACGTCGATCTCCGATACCATTTCGTACGTACGAACGGAAGTTGCAGAAGGTCTGATAAATATAGAGTGGGTCGGGGCGGATCTCAACCTCGCTGAAGACGTACCACGAAGGCTGGTGCAAAGCCAAAAGGGCTGAAGGATGTGGTTGGGGTGTTATGGAGCTAGATGGTTCGATGAGTTGAGTGCTCTCAGAAGGGAACTCTACGACACCCACATGGCATCGCGCAGAGTCCTCGTAAGCTATATCTGGGATCTTGCACGGTCTCACGTAGAGCTCTCCGAAGGAAGCAAAGGAGAGAAGAAGTCACTTTGAGAGAGGATTCGGAGCCAACTAGCAAGATCAAGTCGAGGGATAGCACTTCTTACTACGAGGAGTTCGGAGGCTCACTCGGGGGAAGTTCCTCAGGCTGCTTCAGCTAGATCAGGGCAGTCGATGATCGAAATCGGAGGCTCAATCAGGGGAGTTAAAACTCAGGTTGCTATGAGATCGACCTCAACATCATGGAACACCTTACACGTGCGAGCTTCATTATATGGGAGTTTTCAGATGATGGACAGCTCCATATCGATGAAAGGCTTGGCACAAAGGTTAGGGTAACTCTTGTATATATATAGTTCCGCAGACAGCCTTCTTACAAGGTCAATCGAGATGTGCACAGCGGTTTATTTATGATCCCAGCTCCGCTACAATCCAGAGATGCGCATTCACGACTGTGACGACATGAATCAATCGAGCGCTTGATCTCCCTTTCGCACGAGGCCAGTCAAAATTCGGCTCGTGCGAAGCGCTCTAGGCCTCGAGTAAAATGTACCATTTCAAACTTCTGAAGTCGCCAGGTGGTTCTGGCACTTTCAAGGACTTTGGGTCACGTTCCCAAGTTAGCTTTGTGGATTCATTGTGGAGCTGCGACCTGGAAACATACCTACCTGGCCATCTCCTGATCGATCGCCGCAGACAAATGTGCCCGCCCAGCCTCAGGACTCCCAAATCCATAGCGCCAGGTGTTGAGGATTGGCATCGTTGTCTGATGGTGGGAAATGGATTAAACCTAACTGCGAAGAGAGAGGACTTGCGACCTCGGACATCCCAGTGAAAGAAGTCTTGACTCTTGAATCCCCGAGAAACGTGTTCTTTGACGAGGAAGTTTTTCAAGATCGCGATCTATCGAGTTGGGTTTCCTTGGCTTTCTCTACCGGAGGAGGGAGTGTTTGGAAGACGATCAGTTGGAGAGAAGTTCCACGGCCTGGCATCGCTCTGTGGCAGGATTGATGTACGGGGTGACAATGGCGCTCGTCTTGGTATACTTCATCAGAAAGGCTTGCGTCGAAGGTGGGAAAAGTCGGTTTCGGAAACCATCGATCCGGCACAGTCGAATGATGGGTCAAGTTCCAGGTATTCTGAGGGAGGGAGTTCTGGTGATTTTCGGCGCCTGAAATTAGAGCTGCGGACGCAGATTATCGTCCGCTCGGATCAGATATGGAGGAGGGGCAACATGACCTACCTACCTTTCATACTGAAGCAACGACGCAGAACCCGACCCATCGGGAAGACTCGAAGGTGCACCATCATCGCTCGTTTCTAATCCCTGGTCTTTTCCAGGCAGCGAGCGATACCCTCACCAGCATACCTCAAACATTGGGCGATGCATGCTCTTATCGTACTTCGTTCCGTAGCGATCGGGACAGAACGTGCATGGGAATCTTCTCGTGGTATTCTCCTCATCTATAACTCCTGAGCAAGAAAATAAGTCAAAGTTGACTGATGGACCTCGATGTCATGTTTTGGTTTGACCGGGTGCTGTGAGTGAAACATACGTGATGGTCTTCCACTCCTGAGAGCAAATTGATGTACTGGTTGCAGGACACGATCGGACTTCCATACTTGACAGGGAAGATGGGATTCACTCGGCCAGAACTGGCGATGGAATCTTGTTGATCCACGAAGAAATTCACCGCTGGAAGCGCCATTGAGCTGGCTTACTGCTTCTGGGAAGGCGGGCAGGACGGAAGCTTCATGCTCTGTCCATGATTTGAGCCAGAGGTGATAAGAGAGGTTCAAAGCAATTGGCTCGTGGGGCTTCCATTGTCGGTTGGTTAACCTCATCGGAAAGAGGAGGGTATAATAGAGGAGTCGGCAAGTTTTCCTCTTTTCCTTACATTCGCAAAACCCGTTGGGTATTTGCGAACGTTTGAGACCGGAGATCGTTGTTAGAAGATCGGGGTCGTCGTCTGACGTGGGATACGGCGATTCGCGATGTTTTGAGAGCCATTCCTCGAATTTTCGTAGGGCCCATCGAGGGAGTCTTGGTCTCCAGCGCGATTCTCCTTTCGATGGAATGGACTCGAAGTTGAAGCTGAACACGAGATTTGTCGTCCTCCAACTGAGGACGCGAAATGATGCGAGCGAGGCATCGTAAATAATGTTGTGTGTTGAACGAACTTCAGCTTAACAGCTCAAATCAGGAGAATCCTGATTGCCTTGTTGGGTTCGTTTACGGCATCGTAATAATATCGATTGGTTGGTATGTAAGCCAGGAGGAATGGAGCAGCCCATCTGATGATGTGACCATAATTTTTCAGCTGACGCTATTTCTCTCCCCGAAACAACACAGAAACTCCGAACTGGCGCCTTCGCACACGAGAAGTCCGATAACAGAAATTATATATCTTTTGCGAAAGCGATATTATCCAGTAGGTGTTATGTTGTATAATTTCGATCATTTCGCTCTGATCCGATGATCTATCTGATTGGCAAACTTCATGACACTCAAGTAGAAGTGCACAGTTTCCTACACGGCGCTGACAACGCTTTATCATGATCAAGTGTCTGCCCAGGTATCTAGTGACTTAGCGTCCTTGAACCACCTGGACTTCTTGATGTAGATAAGTACATGCCTTTACACAATAGGGATCAAGACAAACTGAACTGCCTTATCATCAGATGTTAACACATGTATCAGTGCATGCTATGGATCGAAACCAACTGAAGTACCTTGTCATCAGATACTACTATGTATATCAGCAAGTCGATCTTATGTAGACTTAAACCTTCACCTGCGCTACTAATTCGTCGAAACAGAGAGGGTTCTGCGTATATCTTCAAAATGATTCATTCAACATTCACGAGAAAACTCACCTATTCAGCTTCTGAGTAGGTCATGCAAATTGATTGCCAAACGATAAGGTATATCTACCAATCAGCAGCTCTGGCTGCATGATCTTGTCAATCAATTTGCGAGGAAGCGCGACAAAGCTATCTGGCAGCTCATTCGCAGATATAAGAGCCTTGCCCTTCCTTGCCTTGTCAATTCTCGCTTCGAACGACAAGTACGCTAATAGATATATAAGGCGTGACCTAGGTAGATATAAAAACACCGTTAATAGCGCAAGGTTATCGAGATTCTTTAACATCTCGACAAAGTCTAGATCATCAATTCTCGATAACTTCGATATTTTTGACATCCTCGATAATACAATCTTCTATTTTGTTCTGCTTTGTCACAGCAACATAATAATAATATCAAGATCAATCGTGAGTTTCGATCCTTGCATCTTGTTGACTTTGAATATCCAGTGGCAGGACCAACTGATGCGCAGGCATTCATTCCCCAAGAAACAGCCTTCTCAACCACAGCTAATTACGATATTTCAAACACAATGTCTTCTTGTAAGTCCAAGTTTCTCATTCCCTCAGCACAAGTGCCTGAGAGATAGCATACTGACATTTTGATAGCAAACAAAAAGACAATCCTCGAACGAGCATTCGACGATATGCACCAGCTGCGCAAGCTCGCAGAGACCTCCCCAGAGCTCGTCGCCCGTACTCATGATCGGTTCAAGACAACCTGGATCAGCTTCAACGACCCAGCAGCTGTCGCCTTCCAGAACGTTGTGGACCAAGGACCAGAAAAAGTCCGGGCTAAACTCCGCGAACTACAACTGTTGGAGGGCACCCTGTCTTTCATCAATCAGGTGTCCGACGAGTATGAGAGACTCAAACACACCGACGATCAGGACACAAACACTGGCGTTGGTATTGCAGAGGGTGATTGGGACCGAGCAACTCGTGGTGAGAAGCTCCGATATCTTGCCCGGCCTCTTCATCCATTCGGCGACCACCAACAGAGAGTGCGCTTCGTCATTCAAGAGTTGACTGGTGCGACTGAGGCTGAAGCGGAGAACGAGCCCGAGCAGGATGAGGAGTTCAGCAATGCCGTGGCAAAGTGTAACAACCTGTCCCAGAAGGAAGGCATGACAATAACCGGCATGTTGGCGCTGCTGGAAAATGATGTCACTGTGCTGGATGCCATGAAGGGATTCTCTCGAGAGTTAGAGAAGTTGGTACGTGAGGAGTGCAAGGCTGGCTGGGACTGGGCTGCGAGCTTGAATAAGCAGAAACATCTCCGAAAGACGATCGATGAGACATGGGGCAAATGCAGCAAGTATTTCTGGATTGTGGTTCTGGATGAACTTGAGAATAGGGGAGGATCTGAGGATGTGAAGAAGCTTGTTGAGCAGAAGATGCGTGGCAATTAGTGGTGGATAATTGCGGGATTGGATATGGTGATGAGGGTTTGGGGATAGCATCAAAAGAAATGCTAGCTTTGATTAGCGAATGAAGAAGAATATGAACATCGACGGGATCCAAGTAGACGGTAGTTATCTTGATAAGTGACGGCTGGAACTTCGGACATGGTGTCCATATAATACTTAACGTAGCCTTCGACTCTCTCGCCGAGACAAGCAAGGAAGCCAGAGAGGTATCAAGCATTGAGCTCACTTTTGTCAGTGGTAGAGTGAGTAGCCATCGCTTCACACTGATGGTGCTCAACTGGAGATTCTGCGAGAATCATACAGGCCGATCGATTGCATGCTTGACGAGGAGATCTTCTGTTGCAGTGTATCGCAAACTCTCAAGTTCTCCAAGACTGACTGAAAACTGCACCCGAAAGCCGAGGGAGCGGAGAAAGGGGCAGACATAAGTAAGGTTCTCCCCAGAAGAGATTCGTAACTTCTGTTATCTCACAAAGACCTAGAGATCGAATTGGACATGGGAGGTTGTCACTAAGAAAGCAATGAGGGTGTGAGGTCAGGAAGACTGATGGTGCTCCTGCCTGATTATGTAAGCGGAAATCAATTAATCGCGTCTACGCGTAAAATACACTACATGACGCGACGGGACGGGACGGAGCACCAACATTTCTAAACCTTTGCCATTCTTGTTTACTTCCCCCTCCCTCCGCCCCTATCATTCGCACCATTCAACCGCGCGATGGCGCCCTCAAGAGTTCCCCAAAAACGCATCCTTGGTGATACGGCGAACAGTCGAAAAAACATAGCCTCCTCTCCCTCCTCGGCGAAAAAGCGAAAGCTGGAACCAGTAGAGCCCGCCTCGTCGCCCGCTGCGAGATTTAAGAGCTCGCAGAATGGACCCAAAGGAAAGTTCGGCTCTAGTCAGCCCAGTCATTTCGAGTCCGAAGTACTGGAGAAGATGACACAGGATATGGCTGGATTGAAGAAGAACAATTCCGAGAAAGATCAGCAATGGGCGCGACCAAGTCTAGATGACTTCAGGGAAGGCAAGGACAATTTGATCTTTCAGCAGATAGAATGCGAGGAGGGAACTTTACATGGTGGAAATGCTACGGTCAAGCTGTTTGGCGTTACGGAGGCAAGTAGCTTTCTTGGTTGAATTGGCTCCTACTGACTATTTGCAGACTGGTCACTCTGCTATGCTTCACGTTACGGACTTCTTACACTACTTGTATGTCGCTGCGCCGGTCAATTTTACGTCGCGCGAATGCGACGGATTTAAAGCTTTCTTAGACTCCCAGCTGTCTACACATCAACCTGCCATCCACTCCGTCCAAATTGTTCTTCGAGAGAACTTGTACGGCTTCCAAGGAAATCAGCAAAACCCATACATCAAGATTACTGTGAACGACCCAAAGTTTATCAACAAGGTCAGGAGTACAATTGAGAATGGGACTGCAAATTACAAGGGAATGTGGAAAGGGTCTGGAGATGGTGGAATCTTGACATTTGACAGCATCGCATATGTTCTTCGATTCATGATCGACTGCAAGGTAGAATTTCCGATCGATGCTACTGAGCTGGGCTAATTCAAGTAGATTGCTGGCATGTCTTGGGTCGAGGTGCCTGCAGAGCAGTACACGATAATTCCAAAACACGAGCGGCATTCGAACTGTCAAATTGAAGCATGGGTATCATACAGGGACCTGATTGCACATAAGCCGGAAGGTGTATGGGCGAAAATGGCACCTCTACGGATTCTGTCTTTCGATATCGAGTGTGCCGGCCGAAAAGGTATATTTCCTGAAGCCAACCAGGATCCGGTCATTCAAATCGCGAATGTTGTCACACGATATGGAGAGAAGAAGCCATTTGTACGGAACGTATTCTGCCTGGATAATACCAGCCCAATTGTCAACACCCAGCTATTCGAATTTGATAAAGAGGAGCAAATGCTATCGAAATGGAGGGATTTCATGGAAGAGGTAGACCCTGATATCATAATTGGCTACAACATATGCAATTTCGATTTCCCATATCTACTCGACCGAGCTCGACACTTGAAGGTTCGGGATTTCGATGCTTGGACTCGGTTGAAGGGCGTCAGATCTGCATCGAAGGACACGAACTTCTCCAGCAAGCAAATGGGAAATCGCGATACGAAAGCAACCAATACAAATGGCCGCTTGCAGTTGGATCTGTTACAGCTTGTCCAGAGAGATCATCAGCTCAGAAGTTACACACTTAACTCCGTCTGCGCGCAATTTCTTGGTGAACAGAAAGAGGATGTCCACCATACCATGATCACAGCACTTTTCAACGGTGACCCCGAAACCCGAAGACGTCTGGCGGTATATTGTTTAAAAGATGCATACCTGCCACAGCGCTTGATGGATAAGTTATCATGTCTTGAAAATTACACTGAGATGGCAAGAGTCACAGGTGTTCCTTTCAATTATCTCCTCGCCCGAGGTCAGCAAGTCAAGTTCGTCAGTCAATTATTCCGGAAGGCTCTCGAGCAAAAGCTGGTCATTCCAAATTTGCGAACAGATGCCACGGACGAGCAGTACGAAGGAGCCACTGTTATTGAACCCACAAGAGGTTATTACGACGTTCCTATTGCAACACTGGATTTCGCTTCTCTGTATCCCTCGATTATCCAGGCGCACAACCTTTGTTACACCACCTTACTGAACAAAAATGCCATCGACAAACTGAATTTGGTCAAGGACGAGGATTATATCGTCACGCCTAACGGCGACATGTTTTGTACGATCAAGCAAAGGAAAGGTTTACTAGCTCAAATTCTGGAGGAGTTGCTCACTGCCAGAAAGCAAGCAAAGCGAGAACTTGCAGTGGAAACAGATCCTTTCAAGAAAGCCGTGTTGAACGGTCGTCAATTGGCCTTGAAGATTAGCGCAAACAGTGTATACGGTCTGACAGGAGCCACGGTCGGAAAACTTCCCTGTCTAGCCATTGCGAGTAGCACAACGGGTTACGGTCGACAGATGATTGAAAAGACAAAAGATGAAGTTGAAAAGAAGTACACGATTGCCAATGGCTACACTCACGATGCTCAAGTCATCTATGGAGATACTGATTCGGTCATGGTCAAGTTTGGATGCAAGGACCTTCCCACTGCGATGAAGCTTGGAGAAGAGGCGGCTGCATACGTTTCGTCGAAATTCGTCAAGCCGATCAAGCTTGAATTCGAAAAGATTTACTTTCCCTACTTGTTGATCAACAAGAAACGTTATGCTGGGCTGTATTGGACGAGTCCTGATAAGTACGACAAGATGGACACCAAAGGTATCGAGACTGTCCGCCGAGATAACTGTAGGCTGGTTCAAAATGTCATTGAGACTGTGTTACGCATGATTCTGATCGATCGTGACGTACAAGGCGCTCAAGAGTAAGTTCCCTCTCGACACATCATCTTCTGCTATTCTAGTTGCTGACAACTCGCAGTTACGTTAAAGACACCATCTCCGACCTTCTCCAAAACAAAATCGACATGTCAAAACTTGTCATCACTAAAGCACTCGCAAAAGCAGACTACACTGCCAAACAAGCCCATGTCGAGCTTGCCGAGCGAATGAAGAAGCGCGACGCTGGTTCCGCCCCTACCCTGGGTGACAGAGTAGCATACGTGATCATTAAAGGTTCAGCTGGAGCGAAGAACTTCGAACGCAGTGAGGACCCGGAGTTTGTCCTGGAGCATAACATCCCGATTGATACGAAATACTACCTGGATAATCAACTGTCCAAACCCCTGGGCAGGATCTTCGAACCGATTCTTGGGGAGACGAAAGCAAATTCCTTGCTAGCAGGCGATCACACCCGCGCCATCTCCGTTGCAGCCCCTTCCATAGGCGGATTGATGAAGTTCGCCAAGAAGACATTCACATGCATGGGCTGCAAAAAACCCCTTGTCGGTAAGGAAGAAAGTGGTGGAGCGGTGTGTTCGAATTGTGCAGAGAGAGTAGGGGAGCTGTATCAGAAGACGTTGAGTAAAGTCAGTGATCTGGAAGTTAGATTTGGGAGATTGTGGACGCAGTGCCAGAGATGTCAGGGCAGTATGCATTGTGAGGTTATTTGTAGTAGTAAGGATTGTCCGATCTTTTATATGAGGATGAAGGCGAAGAAGGATGTCGAGGATGCGGGGAGGGAGTTGGTCAGGTTCGATAGGGATGCTGCTGCTTGGTAGAGTGGAGCTTGAAGGGAGATGTTTGAGTTACGCATCGCAAGGGGATATTTGGAGTTCGGATCTTGATAGCATCATGTCATATGGTGTGGGATGGGAAGGCTTGGCGTTGCGTGCTAGAATTGAATGGGAAGCTTTGTTGACTGACTCAGCTAGTCCGTCGAGCATTATATGAATTCAATGATATCATCGAGCTGCTTCAATCCTCCCATTGTTGAAGGACCAACACGTGCACTCGTGCATAGTTCTCATGGCTGATCGACTTGATTGTGTCGGTGAGTCAAATCGGCTGATATCATTTATGAAACCCGTCGGTAATCTAGTAAATGACGCCATACAGTAAGATTGATTGTCCATACACTTCAAAGAAGGAACATGATCTAAATCAAGAATAAACATACAGTAATGGGCCCAAAGATTTCTTTCAGAACCTAGGATCAAAAGCCGGGAAATACACCCCGGGCCTCGAAACCAAGAACAATTATGTTTCGAAGTAAACCCAAGACTGTAATGATGTGTAATTTCAGAGTCACGTACTTACTCCACAACACATATGAGATCGACGAGAAAAAGTAATAAGTGCTAGTCGCATGTGCGAATACACCCTCTTCCAAGGGGACATAGCGTCCTGAAAGCTCTGAGCATTACACTATGATGTGCACGGCTTTTGTTACACGGTACCATATGTAGTGTTCAAGCAGTCAGCTGGTACATAGTCTTGTATGCTTTACCCGTAAAAACATCCGTCACAGCCTCTGAGGCCTTCTCCCTTTCACTCAGTATTACTGGCGTTCCTGAATCTGGTTCTGCGTTTGGAAGATTGTCATGACTCCGTCGACGTCTTTGGACTTACTTACGCTCGATGCGACCTCAATGTGGAGAATAGCAAGGGTTCCTCGCTTTCTGCAGGCGAATGTAACATGACCAACGTCTAGCCGTACGTAGTACGGGATCTTGCGTTTGGAAATCTTTCCTTATGATGCCATGAGATGATGAGGGTCTTAAACGTTATGGCGTGCCTGGATGTCCGCGCTCGGTGCCTCAGAGGTTTCGTTATCGGGGGCTGGTAGGCAGAAAATGTGAGTACGAGTATCGAGGGGGTTTGAAAAGGAATGGGATGTTCGTAAGTAAATAGATCATTCTAGCCACCAAGCGGTTGACGTTTTTGCCAGGCTCTGGATTTGACGAAGCGACTGGCAAACTTCAGGAAGATGATTTCGCAGAACCACGGGGCGTTAGATCTCGTAAATACAGTAGGTATTCGTTCCGAGGAGAAAGCAGTTCGGTGGAGGAAAGAAAGCAAATCGCCAATGTTCAACTAGTCTGACGGTTATTTGATTATGGATGCGCACCTGCCCAACGCATCGGAATTGATGAAGCAAGTATGTATCTCGACAAGTATCAATTTGACTTTAAAAGTGAAGCATGCGCCGCTGTGTGCTTTCCATCATTGGTGATATCGACGAAGCACTGAAAGTAAACGAGGATCCTACGAGTCTCGATTATGTTTATTGAGAGCTAGTGACCTGGGTACTCTGGCAAGCCAAGTATCATCTTGCGAATAGGTACCAAAGTCCTGGAGATCTTGAGAAAGCGGAGTGAGTTCCTTGAAGTATCGGAGCTAGGCAGATTCATCTTTGGCGAAGTGAAAAATTTTCCTGCAGTGCGAGTACTGTTCAAGATCGCAACTGGTTCTCATGTCACTCAAGTATCACGAGATGAAACCCGAACTGAGGAGGATCTGAGAGCTGAGGGTTTTTGAGTTGTAGGGACCTGCTGCTCAGGTAGGCGAGAACGAGGAAGAGGAGACATTCTGAAACGGATGGTATAGAGTTTCTGAAATCTGTGATTCCACTCTGGCATTGAAGAATAACTGGCATTTGGAGAAATGCACAGATGTGGTAGGTATTTCAAGGCCAGGACGCATGGCGCGGGTTTCAATCTTTGGTGAGTGAAGTTCAGTGACAGTTCGTGACATTGAGTGTGATTCGACTATATGTCCCAAGCAATACTCATAACCTTACCTTGTTTCTCGAAGCGAAGTGCAGTAACAATTTTACGATGTCAAATTGTAGGATGGGAAGTCAGCCTACGTCGGCGGGCTTTTTTTCAAATCAAGAAACAGCTTCAGCATAGCCTCATCTTCGCGTACGGTGGGTACTTGAAAAACCCGCCTCATAACAGACTGCTTAAGTAACAATGTAAAGTCTCGGCTTTCCCAAAAATCTATTAACCATAAAATCGAAGTCAGGTGATTATCTCAAAACACCTCCGAGTCTCTGGCAAGAGATCATACCCCTTAGCATGGACCACTTAGCATGCGAAGTAGATCACGAGTATTTAGACAAGCGAACATCGATCAGAGGACCGGTTGCATTTCATGTATTGAACCACGAGAATGCAAGATCTGGTTGCAAGGGCCAAATCAATATAAGCGAGGCTCGACTCCCTCGAACTTTGACCGGCTGTTATACTTCTAAAATGCTAGTGCGAGCTAAGTCCGCCCAACTGACATGATCCACACTACAATTTCCTAAAGAAAATCGCACATATTCCCTACCTATTATAACATATTATTCTTTTCATGTTCACGTCTCAAGATGATTCCACCGATGTAAGTCATGACACTCCATTACTTCAAATCCCCGCGAGTTTGTCGGAACTGTGGCTGTCAAGATCCTCTCTCCAGCTCAAACTTCTTCAAACAGCCCAAGTAAGAAACCATCGTCGAGTGTTCGAACCTCGTAGTATATCGAGACGGATACTCTGTTTTCACCCGTTCTCCAATGGAGTTTCCAAATAGGATCAAAGCCGACCCCATCAACCCACATAAATGGCTGCACAGCATAACACTTTCTCTAAACTGCATTTTCTGTACCGGTCTCTTGATTGCCTAAGAGATCGAGTACATCTTGCGGTTTAATATCCTTCCTGAGCACACTCGCTTAATCCAAATAGTGTACAAACTCGTACCTGAGATATACTCCGTAGGTCAGGTCGCGGGAGGGGGGGTGGCGGTGGGGATGGGTATTGGCCGAAATAATACGAGCCTTTATCTTTATCTTCTGTCTATGATACGAGCTTTTCATCTCGACGATAGTGCTCATTATTCTGCATCTGGTTTTCATATGATTGATACAAATTCGATTACTGATGTATTAAGACATATTAGATCAAGAAATAGCCTAGCAGACCTAGGAATAAGCTACTCTTAATATTGCACAGTTAGTTATCACCAATAGCCTCTCTCTTTTGTCTTATACTGATTATAGGTAGAGATTAGAGCTTTCTTGTATCTGAGGACCGAAGATAGTTATATATATAAAAACCGCATCTATCTCTTTAGCCAGCTGTATTCTCAGAGTTTTCACTCCTTTAATTTGAATAGCACAGGAAGATATCATCTGATATATGCTTCTAGTAGAGATCGACTTATCGCTTATTACTACTTGGCTTTTTCTTTGAATTTATTTGAAGAATATTATATATAGATAAATACTTTAATATAACCCTCTCTACGGAAGTTATTAGCTGGATCTATAGATGTCCCTTTATAAAATCTCCTCGAGGGCTAGTAATCTCTTCTACTAAGTCGGCTAAAAGAGTCAGTAATATTACCATTAATAAAAATAGTAATAGTTGTATGATATAGCATATTAAATAGCAGTCTCCCGAATCTAATTAGAGGATATCTGATGCTTCAAATAGAAAGACGATAGATTGTTAGAAACGTCTTTATTTCTCTTTAACTATTTGCCTTCTTCGTAAGGGGCGTAGATCGTGTAGAATATATAACTTTAAGAATATATCAAACCATTTATATCTATAAAATTGCAAGTATAGTATATAAGAAACATGTATCCTCGCTATAAAGATGTTTAAGGCTATTGTACGCGAATTTATGATAACTTACGCTGAATGAAATAGTTTTTTCTAAATATTTTCCTCTTTGAATTAGTTTATAAAAGATAGAAAGCGTAAGGCCGACTCCACTGACTTGACGAGACTCTCAACGAGAGAAACTGTACTGCTAGCAGAAATCGCTTAGCTTTATACGTCAAGGTCTCTTATGTATGATTATTAGCACAAGTGGAGGCTTTTGTTTTCCGACCCTGTGAACGCAAGCAGTGTACACATGCTCTAAGAACCTATCGATTTTTGAAGACAGCCTAAGCATGATAGATATACCTTTAGCATAGCGACTCTTCCTTTTTACCGTTACAATTTCTGTGACTAGCTGAGCTAACAAAATTCCTATGTGTTTTCTCTACCTCCCTTCTTCCGTCATATGGTACAGTCAAATCGGTTTCATTCTCATCAACTCAAATACCAGGCAACAAACCTGCATTCCACTCTATCCTTCTACTGCCCTTCAGCCCTAGCCACAGCGAGACACGCAACTCTACCTCTCACCTTCCGAGCCATTGCATCTTCCGCGCAATCTTCTGGTCGGTGGAAAATTCCATCTCCTACAAATGGGAGGTCGTATATAACACAACACTTCAAACACGTAGCGTGGACTTCGAAACCCGGCAGGAGGCAAGCCTTCCCAATAGAAAACAGGATGTTTGCTTTAGCATTCCTCACATTTGCTTGCATCTGAGTTGCCTCGGCGTTTGTAACGTCTGTAGGCTTGGTCCAGAAGTCTGCAGACTGAGATACAGCTTTAGAAAGGTCGAAAACTCTATCGTTTTGTACGCGCCAAGTGTTTGCTGCTAGTGAAACTCTGAGCGCTTGGTCTCGTGCCGTTCGGTAGGGGGCAGCAAGTGCCTTCAAGCGCTTCAAAAACACAGAGCTGGAGCCACCACCATAGTATCGAGGCTGGGTTTGCCCGGTGTATGAAGGAGGGTAGTCGTGGGCCAGATAAATCACTCTTGGCGTACCGTACCGTTCTATTTTTCAATCTGGCAAATGCGTGAAGACTACGCCAAAGTGACTGATCAATAGACTTCGTACCCTCGCTAGATGATAGTTACTTTTGTGAGATGAAGTTGCGAAAGGGAAATGAGGGGGTCGGGGATTGTGGAACGAAACTCTTACATAGTGGCCAGTAAGAAACGGGATACATCAACGAGCATGCGCACTGGACTGCAAGCTCAATGATACTCTCAGGCGGTATTTGCAGTATGATAATTTGATCCTACTATTGCTTGTCGAACCCAATTGCTTCCATGGCGCTGCTGACGCCATTATTGGCGACTCGAAGTTGTCTTCGAACGAGCTGGTCAACAACCATAGAACTTCGTAGAAATTGCACCTGGCTATAGTCAATAGAAACTCTTGATAAAGTTGATGATTCGTCGCTAGAATACCAAGGGAAGACTGGATAGATACTTACAGGCTTTTGAAAATTTGGATGACAGGACCTTGGAGACAGTACGAAGCCTGGGATGTTCCATTACCGTTTAGTTGCCTAGAAGAGAGAGATTCAAGAAGAGGTGGTATTGCTTGAACCAGTTTCTCAGCAATAGCCACGTCTTGCTTAATCCAGTGTAGATAAGATAGAATCGCCGCGTAACGTCTTTCGATATCGAAAATAACTAGGAATAGATCCAGGTGGGTTTGGATAGCAGGAGCCATATTGCTACTTGGAAGGAAAATCCTAAGGGACCCAAGGGGGAGACTAGTGTTTATTGAAGGTACTGTTGTTTCTTAGAAGAAAGATATCCTATAAGAATGAATAGTATCTCTTGAAGATATTCTGCAGAAATCGAAAGGCTAAGTGAGAATACATACCAACAAGATCCTTGCTTTTAGCGAGTAGTCGTCAAGGCAGCAGAGTATATACTGTGTATAAAGTTTATATCACTTATATCTCTTGTTTTAAAGAGTAGAAGATATTATATCACCTTCATCTTTGGTTTGGAGAGTGAAGATAAGACAGCATAACTCTGTTTGAAGGCTGCAGCACTCCTATCTTTGTTTTAGAGAATGAAAGACAAGGCTGCAGAGTGTAAATGAAGTCTGCATTATTCCTTAAGGATAAAGCATAGCCAGCTGATTCTTTACGGTTATTAACATAAGTGAATTGAATTTGTTAGAATACTGATATATACTAAGGAAGAATATTAATAAAGTCCCTGGAGTAACGACCGCTGCAGCTATAAGCTGTAGGATAGATGCATGTATAGCTACTCCAATACACGAATATATTGAAGTGATTTATCTAAACTGACTAAATAAGTTTTGATTATTGTCTTTGAATAATTGATTATGACTAATACACGTGAAAACAAGCGACGTCGATTGTCACCCTTTTCGCAGCGCTCAGCCCGGTCCGCAGGTGGATATATATTCCAATTCATTCTATTCTAAGTAAAGCTCCCATCGTCACTTTCCATCGCCCTAACTTCCATCCACTCCACTTCGAAACCTTACGATATCCACCCTACCTCGCTGCGCACAACTTCGAAACGGAACTACTACCAAACCAAAAGTCGAAAAGATTTATAGCTTTCTTTATAAACTTCACAAATTCTCTCTCTTTCTCTCGCTCAAGATAAGGCCAGATAATAAAGCACTGCGCTATATACAAAATACTACGCAAGGACAGACGACAAAGAACTCCATCTTCTTTCAAGCCTCTCTTTCCTTTGTCACTCACTTTCCTCAACAAGTAGGTGACTTTCCACAAGTTGATCTTCGAACGGAAGACCAAGAGCCTGACGCCTGACGCCTGACGCCTCACGCCTCACGCCTTACCCCTCCTCACGGTATGTTCTCCTGACAACTTACCCTTCCAGCATTCTCTAACTATTATTTTCAGCAGAGTATATTTGCTCTTGATCTTTCGAACTACCTACCTGCCCTAAGTATTATGTTATTCACTTCTTCTACTCTTTCTGGATCTGCCGGCGACGGTTCTCCTCCTGCCTCGTCAGAACCCCATTTGTCCAGGTCCAGCGTCTCGAACCCATCTACAAAAGAACCTCCCGCCTCACCAGAATCTATTCTATCTACATCCAGCGTCTCAAGCCTATCTATGGATAAGTCATTTAATCATCCTTCCCAATGGTCCGCAAATAATCGCCCGTCAAGATCGGTTCTTCTAGAGAATATTCGAGCCGTCTGCCATTATCCCTCAGACTTCAGTGTGTCCGATCGAGTGGCAAATGAACTCAAGAGCGTCTCGTCTATCAAGGTCATGGATAGTAGTGATGATTCCAGGGCAGGAAACAAGAACAAGAGCAAGTTCAATAGTGGAAAATCGCAGCTATTATCTCTCCCTCAGTCGCTATATAAACCATTTGTTGGTCACCTCGATACCCTCAGTCAGACTATCAGCCTTTACAATTTCTACCACTCTGGATTCGACTATCTCCTAATCCTTTCAGCAGGTCCTGTTTGCGGTCTTTCAGTTGAACCTATCCATCCTGAATCTCTCAAGGGCAGCACTCTTAAACCCGAATTATTGCTAAACTCTGAGTTTGCCGATATCAATATTCGCAGTGAAAAGCAGTTCGAATCCGGGTCTGGAAAGGAATCTCCTGATATCGAGCGTGTCACGTAGGGCCACTGTCAATTTCTCCGCACTACAACTCTCTACTCTATCTCAGGTCAAACAACTCTCTCTTTAACCACGGTCTATCTCGGCCGGATCCACGAAAACAAGAAGCCGACGTTTTGGATTATTGTGATGGAGGTTGAGTATGGCGGTTTATATGCTTTCCGGTCCGATCATGTCGATGATGCTGAGCGTGTGGAAATTGAGAATCCTATCGATGATCTCGGCCAGGATGAGTTGGAGGAACCTGCTGTATGTCCGGCTTTTGATGACGATCACTAGCTTGCCGTCTATCTTGGTAATACGACGATCTGGGATAAGGGCTATGGCGATAAGGGGGAGACTTATCAGAAGCTGGATGTCGGACGTTGGGAGAGTTGCATCTTGGAGTAGTTGAGGGTGAGGAAGGAGGCATAGAACTTCTCTATCGTAAGCTGTCTACCTCGATAATGCGATAATTTGGGATGAGGATGTTTCCGATATGGGAATTTTTTATCAGATTCTGAACACTAGATAAGAGGGGTTTGGACTCATACTTGACTGGGTATAAAGAGACTAAAGATAGAAAAGTATGATATTTCTCTCTTATAGCCCGTCTTTAGTGAAAAAGACCAGGCTTCTATGTTTAATAGCGGTCTTCAGTTCTCCGAACCTAAAATAAATAGGATATCGATGTAACGACACAAGACTCAAGGCGGTATACGAGCAGGGATAAAATAAGTAGGGAGGCTAAGAGCGATCTTATATAGTCTACTACTAAGAAAATAAGAAGATAAGGGAAGAAGAAGAAGAGAAGTAGAGTATAGGTCCCCTTATATATATACACCGGTACTAGTCCGATACTATACTAAGTCGGTCGCTAACTATATTAGGGTACCTAGAGACTCGGGTCCCGGTCCCTATCCTTCTACTTATAAAACCTTTAGGTAAGCTATTATTATATTACCTCCCCCCCCCCCTTAAGAGAACTAACCCTTAGCTCGGAAGACGTTTATTATATTAGAAACTAGTCTTTATTATAAATATTTTTTTAAGGGTTCGCGTAATAAGTACTAGTGGTTCTTTAATAGTAGTAATTCCTTTAATAGTAACTAACTAGTTATATTATAGTAATAGTACTATATTAGTTATAGCTTCTAAATCAGGTGATTAGGTAAATTTGCTTTATCTATATCACGGGGCGAATATAAAGTATGCAGTGCAAAAGCTCGTCTATATTATAAGGAGAATTAAATAAGGAGAGAAGGAAGAAATAGGAGTCTCCCTTCGAAGAAAAGATAATACCGCGGCCGCTAGTAGTAGTAGTATTAGAATACGTATAATAATACGTCAGGTACTAGCGTAGACGCCTTAGGCGTTAAGTATACTAATAGGTATAACTTATTATATTACTCTCCTCCCGTTTCGAGGTCAGGGCTATCTTATTTATTCTTCTCTTCCTACTTATTAAGTATTATAATAGTAATAAGAGCTACTTCCGGTTCCTATATTAATTATATATAACTTATCTATTTAATTAGATACTTCTTCTTCGTTTAATCTCCTTATCGAAAGGATCTCTCCGCTAGGAATTCTTCTACTTCGAACTTGTCTTTATTTACTACTAGTAATAGTAGTAGCTATAAATTATCTTATACTTAGCTTAGTAATAAGTTAGTAATAGCTAAGTGTAATAATTATATATGAAAAATATTATATGTTCCTAGTAGCGTATCTAAGTAGTAGCTATACGACCTAACCGCTTCGAGTACTATATACTTAGCTTACTTTATATCGAATTTCCTCGTAAGGCGATTCGTAAGTGTGACGCTTGCTCTAGAAAGGTCTCAAAACTACCTGAGTAATAAGATCTCATATTGCTATGAATAAGAAGTAGTAAGAATCACTTGAGAATCTATAACTAAGGAGTGAAGAAGTAGAGAGAGGAGGGAAGTATATATATGAAAAGGGGCCCCTAAACTCTACTCGTGTAATCTCGCTTAGTAGTAAGTGTTTCTACTAATAGGGAGAAACCTCTAAACCTAACTAGTTATTATACTACCCCCCCCTCTGAAAAAAGCTCGCCCTCGAGCGTTAGTCTATTTCCTTATTACTATTAAGATAGTCGTAATTATTAATTCTATCGTAGAAAGCTTTCAGCTAATTAGGTAGTTTAGCAGGAGGTCTAGCTTACGTTAAGTTATTAAGGTGGAATTATTATAGCTTAGCAGGAGCGTATTTAATATCTATAGCGTCGTACTATATGAGATCGACGTCTTGATTTAATTAGGAAACTCGATATAAGAAGCTATTACGCTACTTACGGCACGCAAGTATATCTTCGATCTCCTATTTATTATCACTAGTGATATTAATAAGTAGTAGCAGCAGTAAGGTTTATCCTAGTAAGGGGTCGTTTAGATACTTCTATAGCTTAGTAGCAGGGAATACGTTATATATTTTCATACTAGCAGGGAGCTCTAGACGATAAGAGCTTCTAACCTTTTCAATTACACGGAAGGGTTTATTAGTCGGGAAGTCGAGTTTTTTACTAAGTCGAGTACTTATAAAGTAGTATATATCTAGCTAGATAAGGTCGTCTATAGTAAAGTCGACTTTATAGCGTAAGCGATTATAAGATTAGGATATCTTAGCTTATATATATTAGAGGCTTAATTAAGAAGTAGTTTAGGCGTTACGCAGACAATTAGCGTAATCTAGAGCTTACTAAGTATTTAACTTATCACTAGGCGTAGTAGAGTCAGGTAGGTCTTTCTAATTCTAATTAACACGGGGTATATATCTATAAATAACTTTAAAGGGTAAGAGACCTCTAAGGGATTCGTAAGGGAGAGTTATCTAGGCGTAGTCTATAATAGGTAAGAATTCCGACTAGTCGTCTTAATAGTAAGAGATAAAAAGTCGTAATCTGTATTAGAGATATTAGTTATAGATCTCTATTTAGCTATCTATTTATAAGTAGTCTATAGCAGAAAGCTATCTTTTAGTACTAAGAATCGTGATAACTATAGTCTAAAAACGGGAAACGAATTAAGGCCCTCTATTAGAGGTAATTATTAATAGAGCTCCGAAATAGCAGTATACGTAGTATAAGTAAAGCTTTATAAGGTCGCGCGTATCGGAAGTCTTTCAGTATAGAATACTAATTGCTTATTTACTAAAACAGTTAATAAATACAAGAACGTTATCGTAGCCGTATTTATCGCGGTTAAAGCTATAGTAATCGACTGTAATATACTCCTATAGACGTGATAGTATAAGCAGAGGTTAGAGGAGGCCCGGTTTCTTATCGCGCTATAACGACAGCTCACCTGAATATCACATAAGAAGAAGAATAGATAATAAGGCCTAAGTTCATAAGTATCCCGGCAGAACTAGTATCCGACCCGGTATAGTATCGGACTAGTACCGGTATATATATATAAGGTGCTTTATACTCTATCTCTCTTCTTCTTCCTTCCTTATCTTTTTATTTCCTTCGTAGTAGACTATATAAGATCGCTCTTAGCTTCTCTACTTATTTATTCTTACTTATATACCGCCTTAAGTCTTATATCGTTATATTAAATAAAAAGATTAAGATAGCCGGAGATAACTTACTATAATATCTTATTATTAAGTTAGTTATTCGATAACTACTTATATATAGCCGAGATACTAGAGATCTCTCGGATAACTATGAATTAAGGTTTAATTTAACTTATCGCAAATAGTATAATAGAGGAGGTCTTCGCTAATACTCCTTTAATAACTCCCTTAATATAAAGGAATTATAAATAGATTTTAAAGAAAGTATAATAAATACCCCGGAACTTTAACTTCTATATATTACTACCGAAATAGCTCTAATATACCTCTTTTTAAGCTATTAGAATAGCTCCTGACTAATAAACTAAAGACTCCTCTAGTTCTAGGGGGACCTGACGCGATCCTCCCCGCTCTACCTCCGAACCTAATCTATTATACTTTTCCTTACTCTAAACGTCTCTTACCCTAGAGAATATTAATACCTTATTAAAGAAGTACTAATTAAGAGGAAAAGGAAAATAAAAGCGAAATTCACTAGAAGTATAATCGCTAAGTACTCTTACTACCGCAGGTAACTCGAACCTGATCTATTCCCTCTTATAATAATTAGCAGACTAAGAGGAGAAGAATAACTCTCTAGAAAATACTATAGATAGACTAATCTCTATATAAGATAAGTTCCTTATAGGGGTCTCTCGCCTATCTTCGACTCTCCTACTAGAACTAATATTATAATCTCCGCGTATAGCGGAGTTTAATAAGCTAATAAACTCTATTCTAATACGTAATACTAAGAGAGAAGATACTATTCCTAATAAACTATCTCCTTCCCCTAGCGCTAAATCAGTAGAGTCACGCCCTAGGAAGTCTTATCTTACTAAGAAGATCCTGCCCCTAGATAATAGGTCGGACTCTACTTTCCTCTAATAGAGAGTATCGATATAAGACTAGCTAGCTATAAATACTGACTATTACCCTACGGACTTCTCCTAGCGCGTTCTTATATAAGAGCTAGTTATTAGATTAGCTAAGGAGTATTTTACGCTTTAGTATTTTACTAACGAGTTTAAAACTAGCGATAAAATAATCTCCTTATTAGAGGAGAACTTTCTTACTAGTTTAGAGGAAAATAATTACTATAACGCTTTCTATTACTTAGAAATATAATAACCTAGCTATATACGCGAGACTTTCACTGAGTTTCGTAGTCGATTTCAAAGCGCTACTATCTAAGGTAAAGTTAAAAAGAAGGAGTAGTTCTTCTATATATAAGATAAGATTATACTATCTTTACGCGCTTTAACTCTTATTATTAAACTAATATAGAATAAGGACTACGCTTCTATAGTTAGATCCTTACTTTCTTTTAATACTAAACGTTACTATAACTTAGAACGTACTTATACCGAGAAAGCTATTACCCTAGTATAGTACTATAAGCTTACTATTACTACTACGACCTCTACTAGTTCTACTCCTTACTAGTCCTTAAGCTTAGCCTCTCGATAAACTACTCTTATACTATACGTATATACTTTTACCCTAGTATAGTCTAGTACTCCCTTCGTGCTAAAACGCTCTACTATCTCGACCGGAAAACCCCTTAGGTATTATAGTTATAGATAGCTTAGTTATATTAAGCTAAACTGCTCTGACTTACCTAAGGTTTAATTAATCGATAAATTTCCGGAAGAAGATTAAGTAACTAAAGAAGTAGTAGAAGATATACCCTCCGAATCTGGATTAATACTAAAGGGAAACGATAAGGCTTAAGTAAAAACTCTTTCTTAGGTTTATATAAGTATAATCTCTCTAATCTAGACTTTAACTCCTTAATAAGAGGTAAGTAATTCATATATCTAATTATAGTTAGTATAAATAAGCTAGGAGTTTCTATAAGTAGCTTAATTAATACTAGAGCGAATAGTTATCTATTTATTAATTATACTCTTACTAGACGACTATTAGGAGCTCTCGGTATTAAAATTAAGCTACTGCCTTATTCTATTCTAATACGTAAGTTCTAATAGTCTATCAGAACTTATATTACTTATTTTATATATTTATACTTTTCTATTAATAGTAGATATATTTATAACTACCCTTTTATTCTCCTCGATTTAGGATAATAAGATATAATTATTAGTATTAAATAGATACGACGATTTCAGGTTAAGCTAGATACGCTCTACTATAAGCTATTATAGTCGGAACGCTATCTAGCTACCTTCTGATATAATAAGAAGATAATTATAACTTTACTACCTTATAAACTTAGTATTAATTAATCTTACTAAATCGATACTAATACGTAAGACTTAGCTATAAACTAGCTAAACTAATACCGATTATATTAAATAGTAGCGTTATAATATATTAACGTATTATCCTTACTCTTTAACTTATTTCTACTTATCGCTAAGGAATCTGAACTTCTTTCCGCTTCGAATTTATTAAGAAAGGTACTTGCGCCGAAACCTTACTATAAGTACTCCTCTTAACCTCTAAGGATCTAGAAACTAGTTCCGATTTACTAAATTAGTACTATAGCTTTTTATTTTAATATAAAATATAAAAGTTCCGAATTATTCTTTATTAGTATCTACGAGATAGACTACCTCTTATAAGACTATCTAAATAGCGACTCTCCTAAGGATCCCGATACCGAACGACTTATAGCCGAAAAGCTACCGGAATAGTACTATACTCTTAAGGAAGCCTTTTCTAAGTAGGATTCTAATATTCTTCCGCTTTATTACTTATATAATTATAGAATTATCTTAGAAGAACTATTACTTAATATATATTCGCTCTTATATTAGTAATCTATAGACGAACTATAAGTAACTAAAGAGTACCTTATAAAGAACTTAGATAAAGGATTTATCGAATCTAGCTAAAGTCCCTTTATATTACTTATACTATTTATTAAGAAGGCCGATAGAGGATTACACTTCTATATCGACTATTATAAGCTTAATACGATCACTCGAAAGGATTCTTACTTAATACTTAGGATCGATAAGCTCTTAACTCGTATATCTAAAGTAATAATCTTTACTAAACTAGATATCCGAGTAGTATTTAACTATATCTATATAGACCCCGAATCCGAGGAATATACTACCTTCCGAACCCGCTTCGGATCCTATAAATATAAAGTATTACCTTTTAAGCTATATAATAGACCTAGTATATACTAGTGATATATAAATAATATACTATTAGACTACTTAGATAATTTCTATATAACTTATTTAGATAATATTCTTATATACTCGGAAATACTCTAAGAATATAAGGAATATATCAAATTAGTACTATAATACTTAATAGATACTAGACTCTAAGTAGATATTAAGAAAAGCGAATTCTATATTACTCGGACTAAATACCTTAGATATATTATTACTACTAATAGAATCGAGCCAGATCCCGAGAAAGTAGTACTATTAGTAGACTAGAAGTACCCTAAAATAGTAATAGCTATGAAATCCTTCTTAGGATTCTATAAGTTCTACTATTAATTTATTCGGAATTTCGGCCTTATTACTAAACCTCTCTTAGTGCTTACTCGGCCTATAGTACTATAGAATTTCACTAACGATTATAAGAAGTCTTTCGACGATTTATATTAATAGCTACTATTAGTATAGAAACTATACTATTTCGACCCTGAATTATAGACTAAACTAGAAACTAATACCTTTAATAATATAATAGCTAGAGTTATCTCTTAATTATATAAAGATAACTAGTAATATCTAATTAGATTCTACTCCTATATTCTTAATAAATATGAACTAAACTAGGAGATCTAAAATAAGGAGCTATATACTATTATTAAGTCTTTCCGGAAATAGAGACCGGAACTCATATCTCTACGATACTATACTAGCGTATATATAAACTATTAATCCTTAGAATACTTTATAACTACTAAGGTCCTAACTAATAAGTAAGCTAAATAAATAGAATTCCTTTCCGAATTCAACTTTTAAATTATATATACACTTAGTAAAGATAATACTAAAGCTAATATCCTTAGCTATAAGGAATAAGATCTAAGGATATAGGAATAATAGAAATAGGATAATAGATCTCGGGTTTTACTACCTCTAGACTACTTAGACCTTAAGATTAACGCGGAACTAGCTAAGTATTATATCGATTAAATCAGTTATATATACTTAATATTACTAGGGACTAATACGCTACTAGAACTTATATATAACTCCTTTAATTTAATCGAGAAACTATACTAATTCAACTAAGAATTATTCTCTAAGGAATAAAATATATTAAGAGATAGCTATATTATTAATAATAGTTTACTATTTTATAATAGTTATCTATATATATAATACTATACTCTACTATATACCTGTTTAATTAGCGAAGTCTATAATTAAGTTTCCTCTACTTATCTAAATACTCGTAAGACCGCTGAAATAATTTCTACCTATTACTACTAGAAAGGACTTATATCGGATATAAAATAGTATACTCGTAATTACCGCTCCTATTAGTACTCTTATCCGAAGTATACGAAACAGTAAGGATTCGTCTACCTATTACCGGTGCTTAGCTACCCTATATAGCACTTAGCTATAGATTTTAAAGACTTCTTACCTAATAACTAAGGATTTAATAGGATATTAGTATTTATCGACCGCCTAAGGAAAGACTCTATATCGATACCGTGCTACTATAATATCGATACCCGTAGGATAGCGATATTATTTATCTAATAGATATATTATTTCGGATATACTCCTAAGTTAATTATATCCGACTAAGGAGCTTAGTTAGTCTTATTCTTCTAGTAAGAGTTTTACTATATAATTAGAGTTAAGGTTAAGCTCTTTACTTCCTTCTACTAGTAAACCGATAGATAAATAGAGATTATAAATTAATATATTTACTAACGCTTTAGACCTTTCGTTAATTACTACTAGAGTAACTAGGGCGAATTACTACTAATAATAAACCGCGCTTAAGTAACCCTGCCTTATAACTCTATTAGTATAGCGCTATATACCCTTAAATATAGTATATTACTATAGAATAGCTAGGACTAGAAGTAATCTACCGGATTAATACTATAAGAGAAGCTTAATTATACTAATACTAAATCCCTAGCTAAACGTGCTAAATCCGCTATCGAGATTATAAAAGCTAATATACTAGCTACTTAGTATAAGATAAGCGCTATAACTGACCCGAAACGGCGTAGTATCGACTAAGAAGTTAGAGATAAGGTATTTCTCTCTATAAAGAACCTTAAGAATCACTAGCTAAGTAAGAAGCTATCTAGTCTCTAGGTAGGACTATACTAAGTCTTAGCTAAGATCGGATACTCCTATAAGCTAGATTTACCCCCGGGATCTTCTATTTATAATATATTCGCTCTCGAATTACTCTTTAAGGACTCGGACGACCTATTACTAAGCTAAGAGTTATAAAACCTACCCCTAGAAGTTATCACTACTTAAGAAGAGTAAGAGTTATAAGATATACTCGCTATATAGCTTCTATAAAGTAATCTAAAGTATTAAGTTAGCTAGTTAAGCTATAACCCGGACTTAACTTAGTATAACGCTCCCGACCTAATAAGTACTCTATATAAGCTTAGAGACTTCTATATTACTAACTTAAGTAAACCTAGACTTTCGCATAAACTAGAATAGTAGATTAAGGCCTAGGAAGACAGAATAGATAACTATAGTTACTTAGAGGATAATAAGCTATTATAGTTACTAGTATTAGAATTTATTACTAAGGATAATCCCCTGATTATATTCCGTAATAACGCTATATCTAGAACTCTACTTCTTTAACTACTTCTACTTTACTAGCTTTCTCCCCTAAGTTCTCTAGAGCTTCTAGTAAATCTGGAATATCTAGAACTAGAACTACTATATCTAACTTCTTACTTAAGTCTACTAATATAGCTTTAGTAATAGACCGAGTATAATAGCTTATCCTATAGGCTTTCTTCTTTAGAGAGGGTCCGGGAGTATCTAGATCTAACGCTATCTCTAAACTAGAAAGTAAATTCCTCTTTCCCTTAGTATTAGATATTATAGCTTTAAATATAGCTTTCTTTACAAATTCCCGTATAATACTATTTAATTCCTTCGTTTACTTTAACGCTATTTTAGCTATTAATTTAGACTTCGCCGAATCGACTATTAGAAGATCTAAATCTTATATCGCGTTAGTATTATACTAGTATCTAAGAGTTTAAGATTATAACTTACTATTTTAATAAACTTTAACTTCTTAAATACTTTCTCTATAGAATACCTTAAAGCTTAAGTCTCTACTAATTATATAGTAGTAATCTCTAACGTAGTAATAAGAGTAGCAGATTTCGCAAGACGATAGATCTAATTAATAGCCTTATAAGTAGCTATAATACTATCTCGATTCAGCTTCGTATCCTTAGCTTCGCCGCTAGGAAGTAAACCGGATAAAATAATATACTCTATATTAACGTAATTAAGTAATTATAACGCGTTAGTATATATAACTACGTTTAAGTTCAAGTAACTTATATACTTATAACTACTCTTTAACGCTAAATAATACTTATAAAGCTTAGAGTTAGGCTTATTAAACGAGTATAAGAGTTCTAAAACAGGAGTATTATTATACTTTATCTTAAGGAAAGCGCGAATATATTATAAGTAATATATATAATACGCCGCCGAAAGAGTACTAGTAGGAACTAGTAAAGGCACTATAGGAGTTAGCGTTATAGATCTATAAAACCCTCGTATCGCACTTAAGGACTATCCCTAAACCTAAGATAAGAAACTTACTTATATTAAGAGAAGAGTTAATTAGGTCGATTGATATATAAGATTATAGCAGACTACTATAGTAGTTAGTAATAATACTTATTCTAGGAGCTATATTATAGTCTAGGGAGAATAAACTTATAAGTTAAAGTAATTATCGCAGTTGAAAAGGAAAGGCTCTAATATTAATAAACCTCTTCCTTTATATACTCTACGCCCTACTTAAACTCGACTCCTATTATAAATAGATAAAGTAAATACCGCTTACCGCCCGATTTAGAAGCTACGACTAATATAGTACTATTATAGCGACGTAACTAGTTAGAACCTGATAAAAGAATTTACTACTACTAAAGAGCGGCTAGCGCCTATTACGCGAATATCGACGAAAACAGTTATAATAAAGACTAATTCTAGTATAAACTATAACCTTCCGAGCTTAGGGTTAAGCTCTTCTTAGGGGGGGGGGTAATATAATAATAGCTCACCTGAATATTATATAAGAAGAAGGATAGATAATAGGGCCTAAGTTCATAGGTATCCCGGCAGAACTAGTATCCGACCCGGTATAGTATCGGACTAGTACTAGTATATATATATAAGGTGCTTTATATTCTATCTCTCTTCTTCTTCCTTCCTTATCTTTTTATTTCCTTTATAGTAGACTATATAAGATCGCTCTTAGCCTCCCTACTCGTTTATTCTTACTTGTATACCGCCTTAAGTCTTGTGTCGT
>FJUW01000091.1:58819-82189 GCA_900074885.1 Rhynchosporium graminicola
ATAGGTCGGCGACTTCTAAGGCGTTAATAAGCTTAAAGTTATCTATAGAGTCGGAGCTATTCCGGAGGTTACTTATAAGTAGTACTAGATCGATTTAGTCTTCGCGTAGCAGCTACTATAAACGCTAAATTCTTTTAGCGTTATTCTAGTTATCTAATTTATCTGTTCTACGAGAGAGAGCGTCAGCGAGTAGATTATACTTCCTAGGTCGATAGGTAATTATAAAGTTATAATCTGCGAGTAGCTCAGCCTATCAGGCTTATTATACGTTTAGCTATTTAGAAGTTATAAAGTACTTAAGAGCTTTATAATTAGTAATAACGCGGATCTGATATAGTGCGCTTACGAGCTCAGATCTCTAGTTACTAAAAGATCGTATAATTACGAGTATTTCCTTATCGTAAATAGCGTAATTAAGCTCGGCAAGTAGTATAGTCTTAGAGAAGTAGGCTACTAGGAACTAGTCTTTATCATACTATTACGATAGTATACCTGCTATTACTCTATTACTAGCGTCTATTTCGATTATATAAGGTAGATATTACTAATAGTAGTAGAGAAGTAGTGCCGAAGTGAGAGCGTGCTTTAGGTAATTAAAAGCATCTTTATACTCCCTAGCGAACCGAAATAACACGTTGTTTTTAGTAAGTTATATAAGAGGTTTCGCGATAATTCCGTAGTCCTTAATAAATCGTTAGTAGAAGTTATAAAAGCCTAAGAACGATTATACGCCCTTAACTATAGTTAAGTAATTCTAAGATTATATAATATTAACTTTCTTAGGGTCTACCTCGATCCTAGAAGTAGAGATAATAAATCTAAAGTATTTAGTACGAGTAACGTTAAATTCATACTTCTTAAGGTCAGCTTATAATCTAGCGTCTTATAATTATTATAGTATCTTATATACGTATAATTAATACTATAGTAGGTCGTTAGAGTAGATTAGAATATCGTCTAGATATATTATATAGAAGTCGTCTAAGTAGTCGAATAAGATATTATTCATATATCGCTAATACGTCGCAGGGCCGTTAGTTAGACCGAAAGGGAGTACCTTATACTTATATATATTATAACAGGTCCGGAAGGTCATATACTCTTCAGAGGCTAGATCTATTCGAATTCGGTAGAACGCTTAGCGAATATCCAGTTTAGTAAATATCTTAATAGTTAAGATTCTGGCTAGCGTTTTATCGATTAATAGCAGTAGATATTAATCCTTTCTCGTGAGGTTATTAAGTACGCGAAAGTCGATATAGAATCTTAGACTTTTATTAGCTTTCTTAACGAAAAGAATAGGTATAGCGTATAATACTTAAGAAGGTTCAATAAAACCTTTAGCTAAGTTATTAGTAATATACGCCTTAATAACTTTAAGTTCTTTAGCTGATATCTTATATAAGGGGGAGTATTTAAAGCTCTTCTCAGCCCTTTCCTTAAGCTTAATTCGGTGATCGTATAAGCGATAAGAAGGGAGAATATCGCTAGCTTCCTTAGAAAAGACGTATACCTACTAGCTATACTCGTGAGGGATCTATAGTTCTGAATCTAATTCGCTTAAGCTAATAGCAAATTACTAGGCGGTTTTACGACGTTCCGTAAGGTCAATAGTTAAAGATACGATAATAGTATTACGTTACTGAACTGCGATTCGGTCGTTAATAAGCTTATCTATCTCGTGAAAGGTAATAAAGAAAATCTTATTATTAAAAGACTTCTAGCGTTTATATAAGAGATAGAAAGCTAAGCTACTAATTATATAAATCTCTAGCGCAGGAGGCTCTAGAAGAGGTCTAAGCATATAAGGTGATCTTAGTCGCTTCCGAAATATCGTAGCAGCTATATTTATACTTTAAGTAGCTTCTATTAAGTCGCGAGATAGTGTTCCGAGCAACTATTAATCTATAGTATAAATTATATAGGCGTAATCTTATATATAGGTCTTTAATATAAAGACTTCTAATTAGAGTTAAAGTAGAGATTCACGCGGAATATAAGCGATAATATCGCTGAATCGTACGCACTTCGGCTATATATTAGTAGCTTCTCTAGAGTATAAAGACTTCTCTTTATTACTCTATTCTTATTCTTTAGATAATAAACACTTAGGCTTATCGTGTCTATAATAAGTAGTATAAACGCCGGAGAAACGGTCCTGACTAATCAGCAGTAGTAATAGAGAGTTAGTTACCTATAGAATACTCTCTAGAGGAGAGTTTTAGATATTTTTATAGCTATAAGTCTCCCTAGAAGTACGCTTCCGAGCTAGTAATAGTCATTTGATAATAGAGATAGAGTTAATAATAGCTCGAATATTAATAAGAGAGTTAGCTGCGCTTTACTATTCCTTATACGCTTCCTAGAACTAATTAAGGCGTTCGTTTCGTTCGTTAGCGTCGTATTAGTAGCGCTAGTAAGTATAGTATTTACGTAAGTCCTTAATCTCGATCGGAGAGCTATAAATGTTACTAAGAGGAGTATATAGTAGCTAAATAATCTATCGTTTAGAAGTATCTAAGAGTACTTGATATTCCGAAAGCTAGGTCCTTCCGAGTATAATACTATAGTTTCCGAGAGTAGTAATAAGAAAGGGAGTAAATACCTAAACGTGATAATCTACTATTAAATTAAGTATCGTATAGTAACTAATAGTACTACTATTAACGCTATTAAAGCTTTTGATAGGAATTGCGTTTAGTAGAGAGTAAATTAAAGGTTTTAAGAAGAAGGAAAGAGATTTAAGAAAAGAATAATTAATAAAATAGTATCTATTAGCTCTAGAATTGAGAAGTACAAGTAGCTTATACGAGAGTCCGTTCTTAGTAAGAGTAGCACGTATAGTAAACGATTAACTACTAAGAAGCTTCGTAAGGTTAAGATATTATATATCTCGTATACTACCTAGGAAGGAGTCTTTCCCTAGGCGTAGTCTTTTACTAGCGGTTTAATATACTCCTAAGCGTCGTTATACGTTTCTTCGTTATTATTATCTTCTAACTTACTATTAATATTATTATTAGCGTTAATTATATTAATTCGATACGGAGTATTAGGTCGAGCTAACGATAAGCGTAAGTATAAGGTAGGCGTAAAGTAATAAGGAGTATTCGCCGGCGATTATGCACGAGGCGTGTTATTTCGTGCAGAGTATAGTACTTATTTACTAGTTGCACTAGTGTTCTCGGGCGTAAGAAGACTAATTTGCAGATAAGAAGAGGAGTTAGTACTACGGCGCTAGGAGGAGGTATTTATAGGGCGTTCCCGAGTCGCGCTAGCTTTAGCTGAAGACTCGGAATAGTAAGTCTTTTCAATAAATTAACCTTAGTCTTCAGCTTATATAGCCTTAATATATTCTTCTAGTGTCCTTAACGTTCGGTACTATTAGAAGAGCTATTTCCGTAGCTATGCAGGTAGCTTCTCCTATAAGTCCATTTTCAGAGTCGATTAATTATTTACTCTAGCTTTACGAGCTAGCATACGAAACTCGTAGTAGAACGTCTAGAAGGTCTACTTATAATCTATCTTTAGCGCGGAGTAGCTAGCTCTTGCAGTTTATTAGTCGTATAGATTAGATAAGAAGGAGACGAGTTAAGTGATTATATCGAGTGAATCGATTATACTACCTTCTTTATTGTATTCTAGTTCTAAGAATAAGGGTTCTAGGTAAGTTCTAGCTATTCCTTCCGTTTAGTTAAGTAACTAATCTTTATAGTAATCTTCGTCGATAAAGTAGCTAGAGTAGTACCGGAGGGCGTTACGTATCTATACTTCCTAGAGTTTTAGAGAGTAGTCGATTCTATTAGAGAGCTTATTTAGAAGATTCGGTATCTTCTCTATACGCGTAGCGTATAATATTAACGATATTCCTCCGGTAGATTATTCTCGATAACGATTATTAGGCATAAGAGTAGCGTTATCTTCTTTAATTAATAGTAGCGGTATTATACGCGATTAAACGTTATTAAATAATATAGACTTAGTAGAGCGCTAAGTAATTAACTAGCGTAGTTCTAGGAACTTATCCTATAACTAACGTAGTTCTGCAGATAAGTTAGCGTTTAATTATCTCTCCTCCGCGAGCTTCCTTTCTGCCTCTTATAGCTAGTAAGCGTAGTCTTCCTATAAGTTACTTATAGTTACTATTGATATAGGGGTATTATCGGGGAGGTTTAGCGACTTAGTAAGTTCATTAATTATAGTAGGAGTTAGGGAGCTTAACTCGGACGAGGCGTTATCGCGAGTACTCTCTACTATAGAGAGAGGTAGGTTACGATAAGTATTACGAGTCGCTGAAGAATAGGAGGTAAAGGGAGTCGGAGAACCGGTAGTCGATTTATCGGACTTAAGTTACTTCGGTTTAGGTGCTATTATTTAAGTTTATACTTAGTATAGGCCTTCTCTGTATAGCGTAGTCTCTTGCGTTTAGTAGCTCTAGGTATAGAAGTATAATATAAGTAGATATTTACTATCTTCCTAGACGTAAGTAAAAGAGTTATAGATAATATAACGCTTACTCTAGAAAGGTCTTAAAACTACCTGAGTAATAAGATCTTATATTACTATGAATATGAAGTAGTAAGAATCACTTGAGAATTTATAACTAAGGAGTAAAGAAGTAGAGAGAGGAGGGAAGTATATATATGAAAAGGGGCCCCTAAACTCTACTCGTGTAATCTCGCTTAGCAGTAAGTGTTTCTACCAATAGGGAGAAACCTCTAAACCTGACCAGTCGTCACAGTAAGAATATTCTATAAACTTAATTAGACTTTATCTCTGACTTTAAACTCCGGGGCTTACTAGTAGTAATAGTTAGTAACCTCTTCTTAGACTTATTACGCTACTACTATTACTATCTATACTTATTCTTTATCGTCTTATAGCTTCTTTAAGATTATATCTACTTTTTAAATAGATAAGTAGTTAGTAGTAATAGTAGGTTCGTTTTCGATATCTAAATCGATATATCATATATAGTAACTATAGACTAGAAAGAAAGAGCTTACTCTTATTAATATAGTATCTCGATTATTAATCACTACTTCTACTGATAGTAGTATATTGAAATAATCGTCTTATACGAAGTCTACGAATAAATATAAATACGTCTCTAATATCTAGTTTATCCTCTCTATAGAGCTATTAGTTTCCGAGTAATAAGCTATAGGAAGGCGTTATGTAATCCCTAGTAAAGTATATACTTATATCTATAATATTCTAATGAACTGTTTTCCTTAATCGGATATAATTACGCGTAGTAATACGTATTATCTATAGTAGACCTATATAAACTACTTTACTATAGCTTCTGCGTTAATTAATAGTAATCTATTATATATAATTCCTTTCCTAAGCTAATTAGTAACTACGATTAAGTTAGTATATTCTTTACTTTCTGAAAGATTAATAATAAAATCGATAGAAATCTCTTACTAGATCTAGTCTAGTAGTAGTATAACGACACAAGACTTAAGGCGGTATACAAGCAAGAATAAACAAGTAGGGAGGCTAAGAGCGATCTTATATAGTCTAGTACGAAGGAAACAGAAAGATATAGAGCTCTAAAGGAGTCTATACCTTCTATATATATAAGGAGGGTATGCCTAAGGTACCGATACTAGCCCGTATCTGCCATGTATACTATACGCTATCATATTACCCCCTTCCAAGATAAAGGCTCGCCCTCGAGCCTTTAAAGGCAAATAAAAAACGAAAGAAAAGATAATTAAATTAAGTCGAATTCTAAATAAAATCTAAGTAATTATTAATCTAAAGCGTAAGATATAAATCACTTCTTCTTCGTCTTTAATATCGGATAATCGCCCTTATAGTAACCGTGCTTCTTATAGTAGTAATACTATACTTCCTCGATAGGTATTAAGAGCTCAGAAGACGTACTAACTATCGTTAGAGCTAAAGTAGCTCGAGGTATTAAAGGTAGTCGAGAGAGTTCCAAATCGAGTGCTATAAGAGAAGAGACTATAGCTAAATAATCAGTCTTCTAAGAGTACTTAATTAGAGCGGCAGCTATACGTAGCTATATAATAAGCTTTAGCTAGAGGTAAAAGTACTACTCTGATTTAGCTATACCTCCGAGAATTACCGAGCTTTAGAACTTTGCACAGAATTATAAAAAGGACTCCTTTTTCATTAAAAGCTTATGAAATTCGGTCTGATACTACTCCGCTTCGAGTCCGGAAAGGTAATAAGAAGCGAGTACTAAAATTATCTCTTTAGTAGAAGAGAAAGTTATAATTTCCGAGAGATACTATAGTTCTAAGTAACCTCTTATAAGGCTAGAAGTAGAGCTCTAGACTAGTACTTTATAAGCACGCGTAGTTAGGTATTAGTCTGAATTAACTTCTAGTTAGTCCTAAATAGAAGTATACTATTAGCTAAAAGATAAGTTAATCCCTATATTAAGATTATCGATACTTTTAGTTAGTTGCGACTTACTAGAGGTCTATAAATTATTAATTAAAGAGCGTTTAAGAGTAAGTTCTATTAGTAATTATAATACTAAGTTTACTAAAGGTCTAAGGTTTACTAAAGGTCTAGAGTTTATTAATTATACCTAAGTATATAAAAACTCGGCAAATATCTATTCGATACGACTAATACTAATAGAAAGCTCCCGAGTAATCGATTCTATCTATAATTAATAGTCTTTAATCGATTGAAGTAATTCTATAATAAGTATAGAATTAGAGGGGCTACGAGAGTATTCCGGTAAAGCTATAAGAGCTAGCTAAGCCTTCTTAGGAGGTATAGTATTAGGTAAGCGAGATTAAGCGAAAGTAATAGAACACTTGAAAGTTATAGAAAAAGCGAAAGTCGAAATTAAATTCTAAAGAAGCCGAAAGATTAAGAAAAGTCAGATATCTTTATTAAGTAGATATAGAAAGTATTAAATCAAAAGTTCTAGTAGAGGGAGGTTAATTCTGCTAAGGGGGATAAATTATACCGGGGTATAGGGATTACGAGTCGAATTCCGATAATTTCCGCTAGGGTAATAAGCTACTTCGTTCTAGCCTAAAAGTAAGGTTTTTCGCTATTAGAGCTGCTTTCGGAAGGTTAAAGTTAAGTAAAAGGATAATAAATATTAGAGCTTATAAGGAAGTTTCTACTTAAAATTCGTCTGCTATTTTACTTCGTACGTATAAAGGAACGAGTTTCGAAGTATCTAAGAGTAACTTCGCAGTAATACTAGTACTTCTGAGGCTGAATTACGTTCAAATTCTTAGCTATCTGAGAGATCTCTAGAATCTTAGCTCTTTTGAAAACCTAACTATCGAATTCGTAATTAATAGTACTAACTATTTCTATATAATTCTGAAAATCTAAGGTAAGTAGAGATAACTTAGCGAAAAGCTCCCTAGTAGTCGTACGTGCGAATCGAGTTTTCTAGATAAGATATTATTTAATACTATCCTTAGCGGTCTTAATCTTTCTGTTTAATATAATAATATAAGACTTAAGGTAGTATATAAGTAAGAATAAATAAGTAGGAAAGCTAAGAGCGATCTTATATAATCTAGTTCAAAGGAAACAGAAAGATATAGAGCTCTGAAGGAGTCTGCACCTTCTATATATATAAGGAGGGTATGCCTAAGGCACTGATACTGGCCCGTATCTGCCACGTATACCATGCGCTATCACAAGTAGTAGTAGTTTAAGGAATCCTTATCTCTAGTTTTATTATATCTTATTCCTTCTATAAGCGTTATAGTTCCGAACGAACCTTCTTATATCTTTCGATATCTATAGCTAGAAGAACTACTAACTTATAGTAATAGTAGTTAAATCTCGTTCTAGGTATCTATATATCTTAGTATTATATATCGCTTAGATTACCTTCGTATATAGTTCTTCTGAATCGGGTACTTATAGTCTGTTTCGGAATTATAGTTTACTCGCTTCTAATAGTAAGTATTTTAATACTAATACTTTTAACTTTAGCGTAATAAGGAATACGCGCTACTTATCGCGTACTACCTTAGCCGCTCTCTAGTATATACTATTAGCTTATTCTGCTTATAACTAGAGTTCCTTAAGTGTCGTAGAGGTAGTAGTAGTAGTAGTATTATTATCCGGGGCGGCTTTATTAACTACTTCGGGTTCTTTAACTTATAGGGATTTATTCTATAGTCGCGAGGCTTCTTCTTCTTAGCGTCTTCGATCTTATCGTATTATAACCGGGTCTACTACTACTATCTCTTATAGTAGTAGCAGTTCTCGTAGTGCTTTCGGCTTAATTAGTTAGATTAACTAGTACTAGAGTTATTCGTCTTTTACACTATAGGGCATATCTTATTCGTATCGTGAGAGTATATCTACGCGCTTATTTTCTTTCCTAGGGATATAACTAATCGTATAGTTAAACTACGAGAGGAGTATAATGGGTCTATGCGCCTAGCGCCTCCCACTCTTATACTTCAGTACTAGAGAAAAAGAAAGATCCTTCTCTCCTTAGTAATTAGTTTCTATATTAACTAGATTATTACTAGCGAACCTCTAGCGACTATTCTATCATTCCATTATACTTATTTACCTTAGCGTACTAAGTAATTATTATATTCTAATTACTTTTCTCTTTATACTAGCTTATATTAAATATAATAATTTGGATCATCAGAGAACTATTAATAGCGTTAAATCGACCCTCGATATAAGACGATATAGCGAGATATACGTCGAGACCCGGCGAAACTCTAGTCGATAACCTTATAGTCTTATAAGAAAAACTCTAATTACTAAAGAAGCGGAATAATATCTTAGATAATCTTATAATCAAGTGCTAGCGATTATATAGTAATAACCTTACTTAATACTCTCTTAAAGTCTCTATAAGAGCGCGCTTTCTCTAGTCCTTAGAACCCGAATATTCTATAGAAATAATAGAAAAGGATAGAAGTCAGTTAGAGGCTTCTAATAAGTCGCTAGTACTTTACTTAGAAAAAGGAAAATATATAATCCCTTCGGAGTATAAGGAGAGGAGCTAGAAAGAACTTATAGAATACTTTTAGGCTTATAACTAAGTCTTCGTTTACGATACTATAAGCTATCTAACTAATACTATTAAGATTAAATAAGTAGTAACTTTACTTTATAAAGAGCTAGCGAATACTTAGGAAAGATTCAGGAAGTATACCTTAGATACTCTTTATAAGATAATATAGGAAAGTTATAAAGAGTTCTCAGCGAATCTCTAGCTACTTCTTATTTTACGAAAGGTAGCTAACTTATAAGCTTACGAGAAGGCTTACTAAAAGCTAAGTTAATTAATTAGAGAGTTCGTGGTTTACTTTAAAGAAGAAGAGAAATAACTTAAACCTTTTACTAAGTATTAATTATAAGATATCTTATTTAATGAGATCTGCTCGGAGATTCGCTAGAAAATCGTTAAGAATAGCTAAGCTAATAGACTTTAGACCCGAGACTAAGTTATTTCTACTATTACTCTTTAAGAGATATATACTCTATCTAGAGATATTAATAATAATAAAAGATAGAAGGAACCTAAAGAGTAGAAATATAAGGAGTCAAATACGAAAAGGAATAACTCTCTATATAAATACTCGCGAAGAACTAGCGACTAATAAGATAAAAGCTAGTAAGAATAAGAAAAGAGAAGAGATCTAAATAATATACCTATTAAAGATCGACTAATAAGACGGGATATCTTTAAGGTTTAATACTACACTTATAATAAATATAAGTATATCTCTTCTAAGTACTTAGAAATAAATATTAAGGAAAGCTATAACTCGTAGTATCCTCTCTTTCCGGCTCGGGGTTATTAGTTAATAAAATAGAAATCTAAATAAAGACTCTATCTTATAGTAAGTAGAAGTTAATAACTACTCTTATCGATAGTAAAGCAGAAGATAACTTTATATCTAGATTAATTATAAAAGAATAAGAGCTTGAATTTACTAGTAAAGGACTAAGGACTTTCCAGATACTTCTAAGAAACGAAAGTATTATCTTCGGTACTATAGTCGCTCAAGTAGAGCTAGTCGATTCGATTAGATAGACTAGAATTAATACTCTTCGGCTAAGAGTTATCGATATATTAAGTATTAACCTGATATTAGGATAGCTATAGTTAGAAGATATAGATCCTCGAATTAGCTTTAAGAATAAGCAGTAGAAGTTCCTATAACGGGGTTGAGGTTAGGCTCATACTAACTACGCTATCTGGACTAAAAGATTATAATATTCAGCGCACGCTGAACACGCCTAACACTATATATATATAACCGACTATCACGTACCTATTATAATATCTCCTCTCTTAGTAAGCTCGTCCTCGAGCGCCTTAGGCCGAAGAATTATTATAACTCGCCTAGCTAATATGCTACGTTAAACCCTTAAGGGTTATAATATAATATACTAAGACAAGAGATCTCGAAGTCGATACTATTACCTCTTATCAGCTTAACGTAAGCAGTTTGAACATATTACTCTAACGCTTCTCGGTATACCTTCGCTAAGGGCCACATCAGCTATACTCAGAGGTACTCTGCTAGAAGACTGGTTACGCTGAATATTCTATAATAAGGTTAAGGTTAAGCTTATACTAACTACGCTATCTGGACTAAAAGATTATAATATTCAGCGCACGCTGAACACGCCTAATACCGTATATATACAACCGACTATCACGTGCCTATTACAGTTCCCTTATAATTTAAAAGACTCTAATAGCCTTAATATTATAGCGCCTTAAGACTTTATAATACTCGTTAATAAGTAGAAATCTCCTATATACGCTATAATACCTAACTTATATACAATACGTTAGATAGATACTAGCGATACGCTTATTATTCCTTCTATATATAATAAATTTAATAATATAAGGGTCAGGCCCTTGGATTATGGTACTAGTATTACTAGCACGACTCGCTGACTAAGGCTCGGTTAAGCCTTAGTACTACGCACTTTTCCTTACGGCTTCTAGTTAGATTCTTACTCTCTCTTAATCGAACTTATTAAATACTACTATAAACTCTCGTATATATATTATTCACCTATGATATTAAGTTCGATCAAATAACTAGCTCCTGTAGCCTTTATATCGGAGTCCGAATAATCGTAGTTAAGGAACGAAGTCTTTAATAAATTATTAATAATAAGATAATAAAGGTATAGGAATAATAGAAGCCGAATCGATACTAATAATACTTAGAGAAAAGCTTTAAGAACGCGAGAAAAGATAAAGATTCGATAGATTCTGCTATTCTTAAGCTGAAGTACGCTTAATTTATCCCTTAAACCTATAAGATAAGAGCAGAAAAGTAGCTGAAAATCTTTTATAAGAGTAGAAAAGTAAGAAGTAGCTTAAGGTATAAACTACTCCCGAATAGATAAGGAAAGCGGCGATAATTAGTTAGTTATCGCTTACGAATAAGCAGATAATAGAAGCTATTCGATAGCTTAAGTAGAATATATACCTAAAAGATATAAGGAGCGACTATCGCTAGCTAGTAGCTGCTTAGGAACGCGCGGATAACGAGAACTATTCGACGATATCTAAGAGGAAAGAAAGAGGTTTACCTTACCTTAAATAGGAAAGCAGCAGCTATATAATAGTAGCTATTATAAAGACGCCGGAAGACGATAATATAAAAGAAGCTATAATAAAAGACTATTCCGGAGGCAGCTATATAAGCGCTAGCCTCCGGAAGCTTAAGGAAGAGCTCTACGATATTAGAAGCAGAAGGAAATACTAGACGTTAATAATAGAGCTATAATAAGGAACTACTCTAGAGATAGCTACGTATATATAAGTCTCCGGGGGTTTAAGAAAGAGCTATATAAGTTAGAGATAGAAAAAGGTATACTCTACCTAAATAGGGAATTAATAGTTACTAGAAGGCAGCTACTATAAAAACAGCATAAGACTATAAGAAAGGAGGCTAAAGCTATATAGCGATAGCAGAACTACTTAAGTCTTGAGTACGAGTCGATATAGTCGGCTCGCTAGAGAAATAGATAGGAGAGCGATAATAACTAGCCGGAGCGCGAGCTATCGTAATCAAAGAAGAGAGAGCGAGTTAAGGAAGTCGGCTAGCCGGATTAAGCGATAATAAGAGCGGAGCGCTAGCCTAATGTTTAGTAATAGAACGCGGTTATTAACTATAAGAGGATTCTGCGACTATTTATTACTAGTCTCCGCTAGGAAATAAGCAAGAGGAGAGGAGTAATATAAGAGTTAAGCCCTTAGGTTATAGTACTAGTATTACTAGCACGACTCGCTGACTAAGGCTCGGTTAAGCTTTAGCACTACGCACTTTTCCTTACGGCTTCCGGTTAGATTCTTACTTTCTCCTAATCGAACTTATTAAATACTACTATAAACCCTCGTATATACATTATTCACCCGTGACAAATAACATGTTTTCTAAAGAGAAAGGAAGCGAGCTACCCTTACTAGAGAGCTATTAATACGCTATCGAGTTAGAACTAGGATTAAAGATACCTTATTCTCTAATCTATAACCTCTCTAAGAAGGACCTAGAAGTTCTCCGGGAATACCTCGACTTATTAGAAGCGAAAGGTTAGATAAGAAAGAGTAAGAATCCTATAGGTATACTTATCCTTTTTATATTAAAGAAAGATAATAGCTTTTGATTATATATCGATTATCAGGCTCTAAATAAAGTTACGATTAAGGATTAATACCCTCTATTACTAATTAGCGAAACGCTAGATAGGCTCCGGGATACTAGAGTATCTACTAGATTAGATCTATAAAATACTTACTATCGTATCCGAATTCGATAAAGTAATAAATAGAAGACTATCTTTCGTACTCGATATAGATATTATAAGTACTAAGTCATGCCTTTCGGACTATTAAATACACTAGCGATATTCCAGGTATTTATTAATAATACGCTAATAGGACTTGTAGATATTATTTATATTATATATCTTGATAATATTCAGATTTATTCTACTAACCTGTTATAATATGAATAATATATTCGCTAAGTACTAGAGAGACTTCGGTATATAAACCTCTTTATTAAGCTATTAAAGTTCCTATTTAATACTAAAAGTATAGAGTTTCTAAGCTATATTATCTCCTTAGCTAGTATCTTAATAAATATAAGCCAGATAAATACTATTAAGGATTAGCTATAGCCTGAAAGTATTAGAGATATATAAGTCTTTATTAGCTTTATAAACTTCTACTAGCGATTTATCATAAGATTCTAAGCGATTACTTAACTTTTAATAAGTTTAATAAGTAATAAGAAAAAAGGGTAACTTACTCTTATTTTCAGATAGAGTACTATAGAAAGGGAAGCTTTTAACATATTAAAGAATACGTTTACTATAGTACTTTTCCTTACGCACTTTAACCTATTAAAGCCGAGGAAGCTAGAGACTAATACTTCTGGATTTCCTATAGTAGGGATTCTCCCTTAGCTTAGAGAGTAGCTAGCGAAAGAAGGGGGAAAAGCTATCTATATCACGGGGCGAATATAAAGTATACAGTGCAAAAGCTCGTCTGTATTATAAGGAGAATTAACTAAGAAGAGAAAGGAGAAATAGAAGTCTCCCTTCGAAGAAAAGATAATACCGCGGCTGGTAGTAGTAGTAGTCTCAAAACACGTATAATAATACGTCAGATACTAGTATAAACGCGTCAGGCGTTCAGTATACTAATAGGTATAACTTATTATATTACTCCCCTTCTATTTCGAGGTTAGGCCTATCGACTCTATTCTTCTCTTCCTACTTATTAAGCGCTATAGTAATAGTAAGAGCTACTTCTAGTTCTTATATTAGTCTTATATAACTTATCTATTTAACTAGATACTTCTTCTTTATTTAGCCTCCTCTTTAAAAAGCTCTCTCTACTAGGATTTCCTCTACTTCGAACTCGTCTTTATCTGCTACTAGTAGTAGCAGTAGCTATAAGTTATCCTATTATAACGATACAAGACTCGAGGCGGTATATAAGCAAGAATAAACAAGTAGAGAGGCTAAGAGCCATCTTATATAGTCTACTATAAAGGAAACAAAAAGATAAAGAAGGAAGAAGAAGAGAGATAGAGTGTAAGGCACCTTATATATATATACCGGTACTAGTCTGATACTATACCGAGTCGGGCACTAGTTCTACCGGGATACTTATGAACTTAGGCCCTAGTATCTATCTTTCTCCTTATATGATATTCCGGTGAGCTATCGTTATATTACCCCCCCCCTAAGAAGAGCTTAACCTTAAGCTCAGAAAGTTATACTTTATACTAGAAATTAGTCTTTATTATAACTATTTTCGTCGATATTCGCGTAATAAGCGCTAGCCGCTCTTTAGTAGTAGTAAATTCTTTATTAGGTTCTGACTAGTTATATCGCTATAATAGTACTATATTAGTCGTAGCTTCTAAATCGGGCGGTAAGCTATATTTACTTTATCTGTTTATAGCAGGAGTCGAGTTTAAGTAGGGAATAAGGTATATAAAGGAAAAGGTTTATTAATATTAGAGCTTTTCCTTTTTAACTATAATAACTACTTTAACTTATAAGTTTACTCTCCTTAGACTGCGATATAGTTCCTAGAGTAAGTATTATTACTAACTACTATAGTAATCTACTATAATCTTATATCTTAATTAACTTAATTAACTCTTCTCTAATTATAAGTAAGTTCCTCGCCTTAGTATTAGAGATAGTTTTCAGGTAAGGTGTAGAGGCTCTATAGATCTATAACGCTAACTCTTATAGTGCTCTTACTAGTTCCCGCCGGTACTCTTTTAGTAGTATATCGTATATATTACCTGCGATATATTCGCGCTTTCCTTAAGATAAAGTATAATAATACTCCTATTTTAGAACTTCTATATTCGTTTAATAAGCTTAACTCTAAGCTTTATAAGTATTATTGGGTATTAAAGAGTAGTTATAAGTATATAAGTTATTAGAACCTAAACGTAGTTATATATACTAATATATTATAGTTACCTAACTATATTAATATAGAGTATACTATTTTATCTAGTTTACTTCTTAGTAGCGAAACTAAGGACGCGGAGCTAAATCAGAGTAGTATTATAGCTACTTATAAGGCTATTAATCGGATCTATCGTCTCGCGAAATCCGCTGCTTCTACTATTATATTAGAGATTATTCCTATATAATTAGTAGAGACTTAAGCTTTAAGGCGTTCTATAGAGAAAGTATTTAAGGAGTTAGAGTTTATTAAAGTAGTAAGTTATAATCTTAAACTCTTAGATACTAGTATAATACTAACGCGATATAGGATTTAGATCTTTTAATAGTAGATTCGGTAAAATCTAAGTTAATAGTATAAATAGTATTAAAGTAAACGAAGGAGTTAAATACTATTATATAGGAATTTATAAAGAAAGCTATATTTAAAGCTACGATATCTAATACTAGAGGAAAGAGAAGTTTACTTTCTAGTTCAGAGATAGTATTAGATCTAAATACTTCCGGACTTTCTCTAAAGAAGAAACCTTATAAGATTAGCTATTATACTTAGTCTACTACTAGAGCTATATTAGCAGACTTAAGTAAGAAGTTAGATATAGTAATTCTAGTTCCAGATATTCCAGAGTTACTAGAAGCTCCGGAGAACTTAAGGGAGAAAGCTAGTAAAATAGAGATAATAGAAGAAGTAGAGTTTTAGATATAGTATTATTATAGAGTATAATTAGGGGATTATCCTTAATAATAAATCTTTAATACTAGTAACTATAATAGTTTATTATCTTCTAAGTAACTATAGTTATCTATTCTATCTTCTTAGGCCTTAATCTACTAATCTAGTTTACGTAGAGATCTAGGTTTACTTAAGTTAGTAATATAGAAGTCTCTAAGCTTATATAGAGTACTTATTAGGTCAGAAGCGTTATATTAAGTTAAGTCCGGGTTATAGCTTAGCTAGCTAACTTAATACTTTAGATTACCTCTTAGGAGCTATATAGTAAGTATATCTTATAACTCTTACTCTTCTTAAGTAGCGATAACTTCTAGGAGTAGGTTTAGTAACTCCTAGCTTAGTAATAAGTTATCCGAGTCCTTAAAGAGTAATTCGGAAGCGAATATATTATATATAGAAGATCCTAAGGGTAAATCTAGCTTATAGGAGTATCCGATCTTAGCTAGGACTTAGTATAATCCTACTTAGAAGCTAGATAGCTTCTTACTTAGCTAGTAATTCTTAAGGTTCCTTATAGAGAGAAATACCTTATCTCTAACTTCTTAATTAATATTATACTATTTCGGGTCAGTTATAGAGCTTATCCTCTACTAAGTAGCTAGTATATTAGCTTTTATAACCTCGATAGCGGATTTAGTATATTTAGCTAAGGATTTAGTATTAGTATAGTTAAGCTTCTCTTACGGTATCGATATAGTAAGTTACTTCTAATCTTAGCTATTCTATAGTAGTATACTATATTTAAGAGTATATAGCGCTATATCGATAGAATCGTAAGGTAGGGTTACTTAGGCGCAGTCTATTATTAGTAGTAGTTCGCCCTAGTTACTTTAGTAGTAATTAATAAAAGGTCTAAAGCGTTAGTTAATATACTGATTTATAATCTTTATTTATCTATTAGTTTACTAGTAGAAAGCAGTAGAGTACTTAACCTTAACTCTAATTATATAGTAAAACTCTTACTAGAAGGATAAAATAAACTAAGCTCCTTAGTTGAATATAATTAACTTAGGAGTATATCCGGAATATTATATCTATTAGATAAATAATATCGTTATCCCGCGGGTATTAATATTATAGTAGTATAGTATCGATATAGAGTCCTTCCCTAGGTGATCGATAAATACTAGTATCCTATTAAACCTTTAGTTATCGAGCAGGAAGTCCTTAAAATCTATAACTAGGTGCTATATAAGGTAGCTAAGTACTAGTAATAAGTAGAGGAATCCTTACTATTTTATCTGTTTCGGATAAGAGTACTAGTAGAGGCGGTAATTACGAGTATATTATTTTATATCCGATATAAGTCCTTTCTAGTAGTAATAAGTAGAAATTATCTCAGCAGTCTTACGAGTATTTAAATAAGCAGAGGAAACTTAATTATAGACTTTACTAATTAAATAGGTATATAGTAAAGTATAGCGTTATACGTATAGATAACTATTATAAAGTAGTAAACTATTATTAATAGTATAGCTATCTCCTAATATATTCTATTTATTAGAGAATAATTCTCAGTTAAATTAATATAGTTTCTTAATTAAATTAAAAGAGTTACGTGCGAGTTCCGATAGCGTATTAGTCCTTAGCGATATTAAGTATATATAACTGATTTAATCGATATAATACTTAGCTAGTTCCGCGTTAATCCTAAGGTCTAAGTAGTCTAGAGGTAATAAAACCCGAGATCTATTATCCTACTTCTATTATTCTTATATCCTTAGATCTTATTCCCTATAGCTAAAGATATTAGCTTTAGCGTTATCTTTACTAAGCGTATATATAATTTAAAAGTTAAATTCGGAAAGGAATTCTATTTATCTAGCTTACTTACTAGTTAGGACCTTAGTAGTTATAAAGTATTCTAAGGATTAGTAGTCCGTATATACGCCGGTATAGCGTTATAGAGATATAAGTTCCGGTCTCTATTTCCGGAAAGACTTAATAATAGCGTATAACTCCTTATTATAGATCTCTTAGTTTAGTTCGTATCTATTAAGAATATAAGAGTAGAATCTAATTAGATACTACTAGTTATCTTTATATAATTAGGAGATAACTCTAGCTATTATACTATTAGAGGTATTAATTTCTAGTTTAATCTATAATTCAGGGTCGAAATAGTATAGTTTCTATACTAATAGTAGCTATTAATATAAATCGTCGAAGGACTTCTTATAATCGTTAGTGAAAATCTATAGTACTATAGGCCTAATAAGTATTAAGAGAGGTTTAGCGATAAGGCTGAAATTCCGAATAAATTAATAGTAGAAACTATAGAATCCTAGGGAAGATTTCATAGCTATTACCGTTTCGGGGTACTTCTAGTCTACTAATAGCACTACTTTCTCAGGATCTAGCTTAATTCTATTAGTAGTAACGATATATCTAAGGTATTTAGTCCGGGTAATATAGAACTCGCTTTTCTTAATATTTACTTAGAGTCTAGTATCTATTAAGTGTTATAATTCTAATTTAATATATTCCTTATATTCCTAAAGCGTTTCTGAGTATATAAGGATATTATCTAAGTAAGATATATAGAAGTTATCTAAGTAATCTAATAGTATATTATTTATATATTATTAGTACGTACTAGGTCTATTATAGAGCCTAAAAAGTAGTACTTTATATTTATAGGACCTGAAGCAGGTTCGGAAGGTAATATACTCCTCGGATTCGGGGTCTATATAGATATAGTTAAATACTACTCGGATATCTAGTTTAGTAAAGATTACTACTTTAAATATATAGGTTAAGAGCTTATCGATCCTAAGTATTAGATAGGAATCCTTTCGAGTGATCGTATTAAGCTTATAATAGTCGATATAGAAGCGTAATCCTCTATCGGCCTTCTTAATAAATAGTATAAGTAATATAAAAGGACTTTAGCTAGATTCGATAAATATCTTATCTAAGTTCTCTATAAGGTACTTCTTAGTTACTTATAATTCGTCTATAGATTACTAATATAAGAGCGAATATATATTAAGTAATAGTTCTTCTAGGATAATTTTATAATTATATAAGCGATATAGCAGAAGAATATTAGAATCCCGCTTAGAAAAGGCTTCCTTAAAGATAAAGTACTATTCCGATAGCTTTTCGGCTATAAGTCGTTTAGTATCAGGATCCTTAGGAGAGTTACTATTTAGATAGTCTTATAAGAGGCGGTTTATCTCGTAGATACTAGTAAAGAATAATTTAGAGCTTTTATATTTTATATTAAAGTAAAAAGCTATAGTACTAATTTAGTAAATCGGAATTAGTTTCTAGATCCTTAGAGATTAAGAGGAGCACTTATAGTAAAGTTTCAGTATAAGTACCTTTCTTAATAAATTCAGAGCGGAAAAGAGTTCGGATTCCTTAGTAATAAGCGGAAATAAGTTAAATAATAGGAATAATATATTAATATACTATATTACTACTATTTGATATAATTAGCGTTAGTCTACCTAGTTTATAGCTAAGTCCCGCGCGTTAGCGTCGATTTAGTAAGATCGATTAATACTAGGTTTATAAGGTAGTAGAGTTATAACTATCTCCTTATCGTATCAGAAGGTAGCTAGATATTATTCCGGCTATAGTAGCTTATAGTAGAGCGTATCTAGCTTAACCTGAAATCGTCGTATTTATTTAATACTAATAATTATATCTTATTATTCTAAATCGAGAAGAATAAAAGAGTAGTTCTAAATACGCTTACTATTAATAGAAAAGTATAAATATATAAAATAAGTAATATAAGTTCTAATAGACTATTAGAACCTATATATTAGAATAGAATAAAGTAGTAGCTCGATTTTAATACTAAGGGCTCCTGATAGTTATCCGATAAGAGTGCGATTAATAAATAGATAACTATTCGCTCTAGTATTAATTAAGCTATTTATAGAGACTCTTAGCTCGTTTATACTAGCTATAGTTAAGTATATAAATTACTTATCTCTTATTAGAGAGTTAAAGTCTAGATTAGAGAGATTATACTTACGTAAACCTAAGAAGGAGTTTTTACTTAAGCTTTATTATTTCCCTTTAGTATTAGTTCAGATTCGGAGGGTATATCCTCTATTACTTCTTTAGTTACTCTTTTCTCTTTCGGAAATTCGTCGATTAATTAAACCTTAAGCAGGTTAAGGTAATCTAGCTTAATATAACCGAGCTATCTATAGCTATAGCACTTAAGGGATTCTCCGGTCGAGGTAGTAGTATATTTTAGTGCAGAGGGAGTACTAGCTTATACTGAGATAGAAGTATATACGTATAGTATAAGAGTAGTTTATCGAGGAGCTAAGCTTAGGGACCGGTAAGAGGTAGAACTAGTAGTAGTTATAGTAGTAATAGTAAGCTTATAGTACTATACTTAAGTAATAGCTTTCTCGGGATAGATATATTCTGAGTTATAGTAATACTTAGTATTAAAAGAAAGTAAGGATCTAACTATAGAAGTATAGTCCTTATTCTATATTAGTTTAATAATAAGACTTAAAGCGCGTAAGAATAATATAATCTTATTCTATATATAGAAGAATTACTCTTTCTTTTTAACTTTACCTTAGATAGTAGCGCTTTGAAATCGATTACGAAACTCAGCGAAAGTCTCGCGGGTATAGCTAGTTTATTATATCTCTAAGCAGTAGAAAGCGTTATAGTAGTTATCTTCCTTTAAGCTAGTAAGAAAGTTCTCCTCTAATAAGAAGATTATTTTATTACTAGTCTTAAACTTATTAGCTAGGTACTAAGGCGTAAGGTATTCCTTAGCTAATTTAGTAACTAGTCCCTATATAAGAACGCGCCGGGAGAAGTCCGTAGGGTAATAGTCAGCGTTTATAGCTAGCTAGTCTTATATCGATACTCTCTATTAAAGGAAAGTAGAGTCCGATCTATTATCTAGGGGTAGGATCTTTATAACGATACAAGACTTAAGGCGGTATATAAGCAAGAATAAACGAGTAGGGAGGCTAAGAGCGATCTTATATAGTCTACTATAAAGGAAATAAAAAGATAAGGAAGGAAGAAGAAGAGAGATAGAGTATAAAGCACCTTATATATATATGCCGGTACTAGTCAGATACTATAAAAGGTCAGATACTAGTTCTACCGGGATACCTATGAACTTAGGCCCTATTATCTATCCTTCTTCTTATGTGATATTCAGATAAGCTATCGTTATATTACCCCCCCCCTAAGAAGAGCTTAACCCTAAGCTCGGAAGGTTATAGTTTATACTAGAATTAGTCTTTATTATGACTGTTTTCGTTAATATTCGCGTAATAAGCGCTAGCTACTCTTTAGTAATAGTAAATTCTTTATTAGGTTCTGACTAGTTATATCGCTGTAATAGTACTATATTAGTCGTAGCTTCTAAATCGGGCGGTAAGCGGTGTTTACTTTATTTATTTGCAGTAGGAGTCGAGTTTAAGTAGGGCGTGGGGTATATAAAGGAAGGGGTTTATTGATATTAGAGCCTTTCCTTTTTAACCGCGATAACTACTTTAACTTATAAGTTTATTCTCCCTAGACTACGATACGGCTCCTAGAATAAGTATTATTACTAACTACTATAATAGTCTGCTATAATCTTATATATTAATCGACCTCATTAACTCTTCTCTTAATATAAGTAAGTTTCCTATCTTAGTTTTAGGGATAGTCCTTAAGTATAATACGGAGGTTTCACAGATCTATAACGCTAACTCCTGTAGTGCTTTTACTAGTTCCTACCGGTGCTCTTTCGGCAGCGTATCATATGTATTACCTGCGATATGTGTGAAAATTGAAGGTGGAAATCAGCCAAAGGTCAGAATAATAGGTGATCAATTTGACTTGCTTTGATTGCTTAAAGAGAGCTAACTATAGGAGAGATTCTAGCTACTTATATAGCTATATGAGCTCTCTAGAATATTCTATACTACGTAATACAGAACTCTATAGAAGAAGACACGTATACCGTAGAATCATACTACGTTAGTAGTACGTCAGTAGAAACCTCTAGAAGTACGATATGCGTACTAGAGAGTGGTAGAACTCTATCGAGAACCTTCATAGTAACTCTAATAGAGTATACAGGGTACAGGCTGTTGACAAGGTACAGGGTGTAGGTGCTAGGTACAACAAGGTACATAGGCAAGGTACTGAACCAGGTACTAAGACCATGTACTGACAAGGTACAGGGTGTGTATGCTAATGCAGGCAAAACTGACCAAGGTAATAGTAAACTGACCAAGGTACTGGTTACAAATCCAACACGCCCCCTTAATCAGAGCCTTATAGTCAGTTTTAAAACAGAACTATATATAGGGTAAATCACTAATCGACTACCCTTGGATTATTACAAAAGAAATATAATAATGAATAGAAATGCCACCTCGCAGCTACCCTCCTAGGTTAAATAAACCTAATTCTCTTATAATAATCTGAATTACTAGCTCTAATAAGCTAGTTCAAGGTGTTTTATAAACTCCTTAAATTTAGGCCTATCTAGGGCTTTAGTAAACCCGTCTGCCTTTTGCTTCAAAGTACTAATATAGACCAAATCTATAGTACCTTGATTAATTAGGTCCCTAATAAAGTGGTACTTCATAGCTATATGCTTAGTTCTCTCATGGAATTAAGGGTTTTTAGAGAGCAATAAAGCGCCGTTATTATCAGTAAACACCGGGAACCTCTCTTGGAAGTAATAGCCTAATTCGGTAAGAAGTTGTCTTATATAGATTGCTTCTTTAACTGCCGAATTAATAGCTATATATTCAGCTTCTGTAGTAGACTGAGCTATAATCGATTGCAACTTCGACTTCCAAGAGAATAAGCAGCTTCCTATATAGAAGGAATAGCCGCTAGTGGACTTAGCCGTACTAATATCTCCGGCATAGTCGGGATCGTAGTATCCGCTAACGTATTTACTAGAGCTATTAATATAAACTAAGCCTAGTTTAATAGAACCTTTAAGGTATCTAAGTACGTTCTTTACAGCTAAGATATGCGTATAACTAGGGTTACTAGAGAACCTAGCTAATTTGATCACAGCGTAGCTTATATCAGGCCTAGTAGCTAGCGTAAGGAATAGTAAGCAGCCTATTACTTGCTGAAACTATAATATATCTTCCTTAGTAGCCTTATTAGGATTAGGTTCTAATTTGACCTTTGAATCCATAGGCGTATTCTTCGGTTTACAATCTGATAAGTCAAACCCAGCTAGTACCTTCTCTATATAGCTAGCTTGATAGAGCTTCATATAGCCCTGATCTCTATTATAGTCAATTTCAATGCCTAAATAGTCTTTTATCAGCCCTAAGTCCTTGAGTTTAAAGAAGTGTTTTAATTCTTCAATCAAGGACTTAATAGTACTTATATCAGGGCTAATTAGAGCTAGATCATCTACGTATATACAGATTATAATCTTAAGCTCTTTATTAACTAATATGCAATTTTCGGATAGGATTGACTTAAATCCGAATTTATTGACTAATACCTCCTTAAGCGTAATAAACCATAGTCTAGCTGATTGCTTAAGACTATATAACGCTTTCCAGAGTAGGAGGAGTTTATTAGCGTAATAATCTACGCCTTCCGGGGGGCAAATATATAAGGTATTAACGTCTATATCACTCTGTGTAAAAGCGGAGATCATATCGATCTTATATATATACTACTTATAGAGTACT
>FJUW01000091.1:83054-244502 GCA_900074885.1 Rhynchosporium graminicola
CTATTGAATTGACCTTACTACTAGGCCCAGTTTTACCTCACAGCGCCTTAAGTACTACTATTAAGTAACCCTCTCCGAGGATAGCTTCTTATACTTAATAGTAGCTTATATTAGCCGACCTATAATTTATGCCAGACTAGTAGCGAATCAGAAGCCACGCCCTACTACGCAACAAGGCCTAGCTTCCAAACTAAGTCGGTAGTAGATATAGGCACCCCGGAATAAGATCTTAGCCTTCGTACCTAGGGTCACTAGGTCGTCTCCACTTCCAAAGGCTTCGAGAGGTTATAAGTTATGATTTCCCTGCAACTTCGTCTTAGGGTCAAGGGCTACGAGTCTGATTCGCTATAGCCGTGTTAGTAGGGCTCAAAGGGGCTAGCTTACTAGCTAGCTCTAGGCGAAAGAGTCGTTGAAAACGACTAAGTAACGCCTGATCAGGAAGCTCCTTTATCAGTAAGGAGTAACAGAAGCGAGTTTAGGCGAGATCGATCGAAGGAAGCGTCTGATTAGCTGATTTCACTAAGTGAATTACTACTATATAAAAATTAAAGGTGGAAATCAGCTAAAGGTCAGAATAATAGGTGATCAATTTAACTTACTTTAATTGCTTGAAGAGAGCTAACTACAGGAGAGATTCTAGCTACTTATATAGCTATATGAGCTCTCTAGAATATTCTATACTACGTAATACAGAACTCTATAGAAGAAGACACGTATACCGTAGAATTATACTACGTTAGTACTACGTCAGTAGAAACCTCTAGAAGTACGATATGCGTACTAGAGAGTAGTAGAACTCTATCGAGAACCTTTATAGTAACTCTAATAGAGTATATAAGGTACAGGCTGTTGATAAGGTACAGGGTATAAGTGCTAGGTATAATAAGGTACATAGGCAAGGTACTGAACCAGGTACTAAGACCATGTACTAACAAGGTACAGGGTGTGTATGCTAATGCAGGCAAAACTGACTAAGGTAATAGTAAACTGACCAAGGTACTAGTTACAAATCTAATAATATATTTACGCTTTCCTTAAGATAAAGTATAATAATACTCCTATTTTAGAACTCCTATACTCGTTTAATAAGCTTAACTCTAAGCTTTATAAGTATTATTCGGTATTAAAGAGCGGTTATAAGTATATAAGTTACTTGAACTTGAATATAGTTATATATACTAACGCGTTATAGTTACCTAACTATATTAATATAAAGTATACTATTTTATCCGGTTTACTTCCTAGTAGCGAAGCTAAGGACGCGGAGCTAAATCGGGGTAGTATTATAGCTACTTATAAGGCTATTAATCAGATCTATCGTCTCGCGAAATCTACTATTCCTACTATTACGTTAGAGATTACTATTATATAATTAGTAGAGACTTAAGCTTTAAGGCGTTCTATAGAGAAAGTATTTAAGAAGTTAGAGTTTATTAAAGTAATAAGTTACGATCTTAAACCCTTAGATACTAATATAATACTAACGCGATATAAGATTTAGATCTTCTGATAATCGATTCGGCGAAATCTAAGTTAATAGCTAAAATAGTATTAAAGTAGATAAAGGAATTAAATAGTATTATATAGGAATTTACGAAGAAAGCTATATTTAAAGCTACGATATCTAATACTAAGGGAAAGAGGAATTTACCTTCTACTTTAGAGATAGCGTTAGATCTAGATACTCTCGGACTTTCTCTAAAGAAGAAAGCCCGTAGGATTAGCTATTATACTTAGTCTACTACTAGAGCTATATTAGTAGATTTAAGTAAGGAGTTAGATATAGTAGTTCTAGTTCTAGATATTCCAGATTTACTAGAAGCTCTAAAGAACTTAAGGGAGAAAGCTAGTAAAGTAGAAGTAATTAAAGAAGTAGAGTTCTAGATATAGCGTTATTATAGAGTATAATCAGGGGATTATCCTTAGTAATAAATTCTAATACTAGTAACTATAATAGCTTATTATCCTCTAAGTAACTATAGTTATCTATTCCGTCTTCTTAAGCCTTAATCTATTATTCTAGTTTACGCGGAGGTCTAGGTTTACTTAGGTTAGTAGTATAGAAGTCTCTAAGCTTATATAGAATACTTATTAAGTCAGAAGTATTATATTAAGTTAGATCCGAGTTATAGCTTAGCTAGCTAACTTAATACTTCAGATTACCTCTTAAGAGCTATATAGCGAGTATATCTTATAACTCTTACTCTTCTTAAGTAGTAATAACCTCCGGGAGTAGGTTTTATAACTCCTAGCTTAGTAATAAGTCGTCCGGGTCCTTAAAGAGTAATTCGGAAGCGAATATATCGTAAATAGAAGATCTTAGGGGTAAATCTAGCTTATAAGAGTATCTGATCTTAGCTAGGACTTAGTATAGTCCTACCTAGAGACTAGATAGCTTCTTACTTAGCTAGTAATTCTTAAGGTTTCTTATAGAGAGAAATACCTTATCTTTAACTTCTTAGTTAACATTACGCCGTTTCGAGTCAGTTATAGCGCTTATCTTATACTAAGTAGCTAGCATATTAGCTTTTACGACCTCGATAGCGGATTTAGCACGTTTAGCTAGGGATTTAGTATCGGTATAGTTAAGCTTCTCTTATAGTATTAATCCGGTAGGTTACTTCTAATCCTAGCTATTCTATAGTAGTATATTATATTTAAGAGTATATAGCGCTATACTAATAGAGTCATAAGGTAAGATTACTTAAGCGTAGTCTATTATTAGTAGTAGTTCGCTTTAGTTACTCTAGTAGTAATTAATGAAAGGTCTAAAGTATTAGTTAATATACTAATTTATAATCTCTATTTATCTGTCGGTTTACTAGTAGAAAGAGGTAAAGAGCTTAACCTTAACTCTAATTATATAGTAAAACTCTTACTATAAGAATAAGACTAACTAAGCTCCTTAGTTAGATATAATTAACTTAGGAGTATATCCGAAATAATATATCTATTAGATAAATAATATTATTATCCCGCGGGTATCGATATTATAATAGTATAGTATCGATACGGAGTCCTTCCCTAAGCGGTCGATAAATACTAATATCCTATTAAATCCTTAATTATTAGGTAGGAAGTCCTTAAAATCTATAGCTAGGTACTATATAAAGTAGCTAAGTACCGGTAATAAGTAGAGGAATCCTTACTATTTCGTATACTTCGGATAAGAGTACTAATAGGAGCGGCAATTATAAGTATACTATTTTATATCTAATATAAGTCCTTTCTAGTAGTAATAAGTAGAAATCGTTTCAGTAGTCTTACGAGTATTTAGATAAGCGAAAGAAACTTGATTATAGATTTCGCTAATTAAACGGGTATATAGTAGAATATAGTATTATACGTATAGATAACTATTATAAAGTAATAAACTATTATTAATAATATAGCTATCTCCTAATATATTCTGTTTATTAGAGAACGATTCTTAGTTAAATTAGTATAGTTTCTTAATTAAATTAAAGTAGTTATATACGAGTCCGGTAGCGTATTAGTTCCTAGCGATATTAAGTATATATAACTAATTTAATTAATATAATACTTAGCTAGTTCCGTATTAATCTTAAGGTCTAGGCAGTCTAGAGGTAGTAAAACCCGAGATCTATTATCCCGTTTCTATTATTCCTATATCCTTAGATCTTATTCCCTATAGCTAAGGATATTAGCTTTAGCGTTATCTTTACTAAATATATATATAATTTAAAAGTTGAATTCAGAAAGGAATTCTATCTATCTAGCTTACTTACTAATTAAGACCTTAGTAGTTATAAAGTATTCTAAGGATCGATAGTCTATATATATACTAGTATAATATCGTAGAGATATAAGTTCCGGTCTCTATTTCCGGAAAGACTTAATAATAGTATATAATTCCTTATTATAGATCTCTTAGTTTAGTTTATATCTATTAAGAATATAAGAGTAGAATCTAATTAAATACTACTAGTTATCTTTATATAATTAGGAGATAACTCTAGCTATTATACTATTAGAGGTATTAGTTTCTAGTTTAGTTTATAATTTAGAGTCGAAATAATATAGTTTCTATACTAATAGTAGCTATTAATATAAATCGTCGAAGGACTTCTTATAATCGTTAGTAAAATTCTATAGTACTATAGGCCGAGTAAGCACTAAGAGAGGTTTAGCGATAAGGCCGAAATTCCGAATAAATGAATAATAGAACCTATAGAATCCTAGGAAGGATTTCATAGCTATTACCGTTTCGGGGTACTTCTAGTCTACTAATAGTATTACTTTCTCGGGATCTAGCTCGATTCTATTAGTAGTAATAATATATCTAAGGTATTTAGTCCGAGTAATATAGAATTCGCTTTTCTTAATATCTACTTAAAGTCTAGTATCTATTAAGTATTATAGTACTAATTTAACGTATTCCTTATATTCTTAGAGCGTTTCCGAGTATATAAGAATATTATCTAAGTAAGCTATATAGAAATTATCTAAATAGTCTAGTAGTATATTATTTATATATCGCTAGTATATACTAGGTCTATTATAGAGCTTAAAAGGTAATACTTTATATTTATAGGATCTGAAGCGAGTTCGGAAGGTAATATACTCCTCGGATTCGGAGTCTATATAAATATAGTTAAATACTACTCAGATATCTAGTTTAGTAAAGATTACTACTTTAGATATACAAGTTAAGAGCTTATTAATCCTAAGTATTAAGTAAGAATCCTTTCGAGTGATTATATTAAGCTTACGATAGTTAATATAGAAGCGTAATCCTCTATCGGCCTTCTTAACGAATAGTATAAGTAATATAAAGGGACTTTAGCTAGATTTAATAAATCTCTTATCTAAGTTCTTTATAAGATACTCCTTAGTTACTTATAGTTTATCTATAGATTACTAATATAAGAGCCAATATATATTAAGTAATAGTTCTTCTAGAATAATTTTATAATTATATAGGCGATATAGCAGAAGAATGTTAGAATCCTACTTAGAAAAGGCTTCCTTAAAAGTATAATACTATTCTAGTAGCTTTTCAGCTACGAGTTATTCGGTATCAGGATCCTTAGGAGAGTTACTATTTAGATAGTCTTATAAGAAGTAGTCTATCTTATAGATACTAATAAAGAATAATTCGGAACCTTTATATTTTATATTAAAATAAAAAGCTATAGTACTAATTTAGTAAATCGGAACCGGTTTCTAGATCCTCGGAGGTTAAGAGGAATACTTATAGTAGAGTTTCGGCGCAGGTACCTTTCTCGATGAATTCGGAGCGGAAAAGGGTTCCGATTTCTTAGCGATAAGCAGAAATAAGTTAAAGAATAAGGATAATATATTAATATACTATATTACTATTATTTAGTATAATTGCTATTAGTCTAGCTAGTTTATAGCTAAGTCCTGCGCGTTATTATCGATTTAGTAAGATCGATTAATACTAAGTTTACAAGGTAGTAGAGTTATAATTATCTTCTTATTATATTAAAGAGTAACTAAATAGCGTTCTGACTATAGTAGCTTATAGTAGAATATATCTAGCTTAATCTAAAATCGTAATATCTATTTAATACTAATAATTATATCTTATTATCCTAAATCGAGGAGAATAAAAGGGTAGTTATAAATACGCTTACTATTAATAGAAAGGTATAAATATATAAAATAAGTAATATAAGTTCTAATAGACTATTAGAACTTATATATTAGAATAGAATAAGGTAATAGCTCGATTTTAATACTAAGGGCCCCTGATAATCGTCTAGTAAGAGTGCGATTAATAAATAGATAACTATTCGCTCTAGTATTAATTAAGCTACTTATAGAAACTTTTAGCTTATTTATACTAACTATAGTCAGGTATATAAATTACTTACTTCTTATTAGAGAGTTAAGATCTAAATTAAAGAGATTATACTTATATAAACCTAAGAAGGAGTTTTTACTTAGGCCTTATCGTTTCCCTCTAGTATTAGTCTAGATTCGGAGAGTATATCTTCTACTAATTCCTTAGTTACTTAATCTTCTTCCGGAAATTCGTCGATTAACTAAACCTTAGGCGAGTTAAGGTAGTCTAGCTTAATATAACCGAGTTATCTATAACTATAATACTTAAGGAGTTCTCCGGTCGAGGTAGTAGGGCGTTTTAGCGCGAAAGGAGTACTAGACTATACCGGGGTAGAGGTACGTATATATAGTACGGGAGTAGTTTATCGAAGGGCTAAGCTTAGGGACTAGTAAGGAGTAGAACTAGTAGAGGTTATAGTAATAATAGTAAGCTTACGGTACTATACCGAAGTAGTAGCTTTCTCGGGATAAGTACGTTCTGAGTTATAGTGATATTCGGTATTAAAAGAAAATAAGGATCTAACTATAGAAGCGTAATCCTTATTCTATATTAGTTTAATAATAAGGATTAAAGCGTATAAGGATAATATAATCTTATCCTATATATAGAAGAACTACTCTTTCCTTTTAACTTTACCTTAGATAGTAGCGCTTTGAAATCGATTACGAAACTCAGCGAAAGTCTCGCGTATATAGCTAAGTTATTATATTTCTAAGTAGTAGAAAGTGTTATAGTAATTATCTTCTTCTAAACTAATAAGGAAGTTCTCTTCTAGTAAGAAGATTATTTCCTTACTAGTCTTAAACTCGTTAGTAAGGTACTAAAGCGTAAGATACTCCTTAGCTAATCTAGTAACTAGTCCCTATACGAGAACGCGCCGGGAGAAGTCTATAGGGTAGTAGTCGGCGTTTACAGCTAGCCGGTCTCGTATCGATACTCTCTATTAGAGGAAGGTAAGGTCTAACTTATTATCTAAGAAGGATCTTCTTAGTAAGATAAGACTTCTTAAAGCGTAACTCTACTGATTCGGCGTTAGAGGAGGGAGATAGTTTATTAGGAATAGTATCCTCTCTCTCGGTACTATATATCGGAATAAAGTTTATTAGCTTATTAAACTCCGCTATACGCGAAGATTATAGTATTAGTTCTAGTAGGAGAGTCGAAGATAAGCGAGGGACCCCTATAAGGAACCTATCTTATACGGAGATTAGTCTATCTATAGTATCTTCTAGAGAGTTATTCTTCTCCTCTTAGTCTACTAATCGTTATAAGAGAGAACAGATCAGGTTCGAGTTACCTGCGGTAATAGGAGTACTTAGCGATTATACTTCTAGTGAATTTCGCTTTTATTTTCCTTTCTCTCTTAGTTAGTACTTTCTTAATAAGGTATTAATATTCTCTAAAGTAAGAGATATTTAGGGTAAAGAAGGGTATAATAGATTAGGTTCAGAGGTAGAGCGGGGAGGATCACGTTAAGTCCCCTTAGAACTAGAGAGGTCTCTAGTTTATTAGTTAAGAGCTATAATAGTAGCTTAAAATAGGGTATATTAGGACTATTTCGGCAGCGATATATAGAAGTTGAAGTTCCGGAGTATTTATTATACTTTCTTTAAAATCTATCTATAATTACTTTATACTAAGGGGGTTATTAAAAGAGCGTTAGTAAAGACCTCCTCTATTATACTATTTATAATAAGCTAAATTAAACCCTGATTTATAATTATCCGAGAGATCTCTAGTATCTCGGCTATATACGAGTAGTTATCGAATAACTAACTTAGTAGTAAGATATTATAGTAAGCTATCTCCGGCTATCTTAGTCTTTTTATTTAATATAATAATATAAGACTTAAGGTAGTATATAAGTAAGAATAAATAAGTAGAGAGGCTAAGAGCGATCTTATATAGTTTACTATAAAAGAAATAAAAAGATAAGGAAAGAAGAAGAAGAGAGATAGAGTATAAAGTACTTTATATATATATACTAGTACTAGTCCGATATTATATTAAGTCGGGTACTAGTTCTGCTGGGATACCTATGAACTTAGGCCCTAGTATCTATCCTTCTACTCATATGATATTCCGGTGAGCTGTTGTTATATCTATACTTAGCTTAGTAATAGGTTAGTAGTAGCTAGGTGTAATAGCTATATATGAAAAATATTATATATTCCTAGTAGTATATCCAAGTAGTAGCTATACGACTCTACTACTTCTAGTATTATATACTTAGCTTAATTTATATCGAGTTTCTTTATAAGCTGATTCGTATAAATATTTCGTAAATTTAACTAGACTTATAACGATAGCTCACCTGGATATTATATAAGAAGAAGGATAGATACTAGGGCCTAGGTTCATAGGTATCCCGGTATAACTAATATCCGACCCGGTATAGTACCGGACTAGTACTAGTATATATATATAAGGTGCCTTATACTGTATCTCTCTTCTTTTTCCTTCCTTATCTTTTTATTTCTTTCGTAGTAGATTATATAAGATCGCTCTTAGCTTTCTTACTTATTTATTCTTACTTATATATCGTGTCGAGTCTTATATTATTATACTTATTGGTCTATAGTCACGTGTTAGTCGAGTATCTGCGCCGAGGTTTAGCTGGCTAGATATATCTCCCTTACGGAGTCTCGACTACCTAGGAAAGATAGCTACGATATAACAGATAATACTACTACTATTATCACTGCACTTTAGCTCACGCAGACTACTTGATTATACGTACTACGACATGTTGGATTTGTAACCAGTACCTTGGTCAGTTTACCAGTACCTTAGGCAGTTTTGCCTGCATTAGCATATACACCTTGTACCTTGTTAGTACATGGTTTTAGTACCTGGTTCAGTACCCTGCGCATGTACCTTGTTGTACCTGGCACCTACACCCTGTACCTTGTCAATAGCCTGTACCCTGCATACTCTATTAGAGTTACTATGAAGGTTCTCGATAGAGTTCTACTACTCTCTAGTACGTATATCGTACTTCTAGAGGTTTCTACTGACGTACTACTGACGTAGTATGATTCTATAGTATACGTGTCTTCTTCTATAGAGTTCTGTATTACGTAGTATAGAATATTCTAGAGAGCTCACATAGCTATATAAGTAGCTAGAATCTCTCCTGTAGTTAGCTCTCTTCAAGCAAACAAAGCAAGTCAAATTGATCACCTATTATTCTATTATTCTGACCTTTAGCCGATTTCCACCCTCAATTTTCACACGACAGAGTGATACTAATATTGATTAATAGACGTATAGATCATTTCACTCTTTGAAAGTAGTTAAATTCTAAGAATTTCGACTACTGAAAAGAGCGCGCTGGTAATCTTCTCGAAGAGTAGAGATATCTACTACGGCAATAGCTCAAGTACTAGAGAAGATACGGTCTCCTCTTTGCTATTTGACTTGAATTACTAAGATAATTTGCCTGGATTCTACCTGCGATACGGTCAAAGGATTCGAATTCTAGTATATTATACTACTATTACCTTCTACGTACCTACCTTCTACGTACTTACCTACTTTCTACGTACCTACCTTCTACATACTTCGATTACTACTATAACCTGACTTCAAAGAACGCGCTTTTGAGTTACGCCGAAAACTCGAAGTCAAAACTTGAACGCGCTACGCTAGCGCTTCCCACTATATAACACTTAAGAATAACTCTATAACTACTATTCTAAACAACCTCCGACTAGCACTAAAATACTTATACGAATCAGAACTTTAATATAGTAAGAGATAATAATACCCCCGAGGGTAGTGCTCCCGATATACCTGCCGGCAAGGACCTACTAGAACCGGAGACTACACGGAAACAGGGAGAAGGTCTTATTAGACAAATTAAGAGCTCCGACTACGTAGATAGACCCTTATACTCCTTATTTAAGGAGATCTACGAAAGTTAGATAGTAGACTCTTTCAAGTCTATTAAGAAATCGTTAAATAATAACCTTATATTCACTCTACGTACTAAAGGCGTATTTATCGAAGAAGGCGACGAATCTGCGCAGGAGCTATATAAGCTTCTATATACTCTATAGAATACTATACGTAGTAGTTAGTCCTTAAAGGAGCTAGAGAGCATGATAGGAGAGAAGATACTCTCTGGACGACTATAGTATATAGTATTAAACTTACTTATACTAGAGAAGATATCTGCGTAGTAATAGCAAGATAAGAGAGAAAAGGAGATAATAAACGATATAGCTACTTAACAAGACGAATTAGAGTATGAGAGATTAAAGAAGGAGTTCTATAGACTGCGATAAAGACGCTATACTATACTCGGTTTACCTCCTGTCAGCGAATTCGACTTTAACGAAGAAAACTACTAAGGAGCTAGAGGAGGAGAGGGAGAGTACTATAATACAGTACAGAAGGAGAAGGAGAAAGTGCATAGAAAGGAGATTCTTACTGCCTGCTAAAGCTCGGAAGCTTACTAAATTACTCTAGCTTAACCTATAACTTCTATTAAAAAGACGATTACTTCTATCAGAACCTCTATCGTTAACTACGAACACTTATAACCTGCAACTAGTACTACCTTCTATACTAATCGAAAATTCCGAAGCGATTCCGATAAAGGATAAGTATACGGAGAGAAAGGAGATAGTAATATATAAGCTTATACTTAGTCTACGTTACACCTAACACGTGACTTCTTCGTGCGTACCCTAAAGGAGATTCTAGCTTAGCTATATTAGGTTTTGCGGTGCATTAGGCCTATATACGGTATACTAGAGTCAGCGAACTATTAGTTCGGTACATACTATAGATATAAGGTCAAGAAGCTCCATATAGTACTATCGACGTTCGACACGTGTCTACTGTCTGTTTTAGGTAATAAAGCTAGTACAGGAGCTCTTAGTCTTCAGATATCGGAGGCGATTTAGGTAGCAGGGCTAGATAACCCTGCGGATGCGATAACTAAGACAAATTGCAACGGAGCTCTAAAGGAGCTATTGCACACAAATCAATTAGTTATTAAGCCTATAGAATAGGTAGATAGAGGAAATTTAGATGACTTAAAGCCGGAAGAGAGCCTATGAGGCGTTTAGTTCAGTTATCTAATCTTTAGACCTGATCACGTGGAAACTTATATACTATATAATACTTCTGCACGAGTAGTACTATAGTACTACTCTTACTAGAAGGCAAAAAGCGTTACTTTCATACGGAGAAGAAGATAGTTTGGAGCTACTTTAAAGTACTCCTAGTGTTAGTCTATAGTCACGTGTTAGTCGAGTATCTGCGCCGAGGTTTAGCCGGCTAGATATATCTCCCTTACGGAGTCTCGACTACCTAGGAAAGATAGCCACGATATAATAGATAATACTATTACTATTATCACTGTACTTTAGCTCACGCAGACTACTTGATTATACGTACTACGACAGAGTAATACTAACAATATTAAATAAAAAGATTAAGATAGCTAGAGATAGCTTACTATAATATCGTACTACTAAGTTAGTTATTCGATAACTACTCGCATATAGCTAAGATACTAGAGATCTCTCGGATAGCTATGAATTAGGGTTTAATTTAGCTTATTATAAATAGTATAATAGAGGAGGTCTTCGCTAACGCTCTTTTAATAACTCCTTTAGTATAAAGGAATTATAAATAGATTTTAAAGAAAGTATAATAAATACCCCGGAACTTTAACCTCTACGTATCGCCGCTGAAATAGCTCTAATATACTCCTTTTTAAGCTACTATAATAGCTCTTAACTAATAAACTAGAGACTCTTCCGGTTCTAGGGGGACTCGACGCGACTCCTCTCGCTTTACCTCTAAACCTAATTTATTATATTTTTCCTTACTCTAAATATCTCTTATACTAGAGAATATTAATACCTTATTAAGGAAGTACTAACTAAGAGGGAAAGGAAAATAAAAGCGAAATTCCCTAGGAGTATAATCGCTAAGTACTCTTATTACTATAGATAACTCGAACCTGATCTATTCCCTCTTATAATAATTAGTAGACTAAGAGGAAAAGAATAACTCTCTAGAAGATACTATAGATAGACTAATCTCTATATAAGATAAGTTCCTTTTAGGAGTCCCTCGCCTGTTTTCGACTCTCCTATTAGAACTAATACTATAATCTCCGCGTATTCTAGAGTTTAATAAGCTAATAAACTCTATTCTAATATATAGTACTAAGAGAGAGGATATTATTCTTAATAAACTATCTCTCTCTCCTAGCGCCGAGTTAGTAGAGTCACGCCTTAGGAAGTCTTATCTTACTAAGAAGATCCTACTCTTAGATAATAGATCGGACCTTACTTTCCTTTAATAAAGAGTATTAATATAAGACTAGCTAGCTATAAATACTAACTATTACTCTACGGACTTCTCTTAGCGTATTCTCGTATAGGGACTAGTTACTAGATTAGCTAAGGAGTATCTTACGCTTTAGTACCTAGCTAATAAGTTTAAGACTAGCGATAAAATAATCTCTTTATTAAAGGAGAACTTTCTTACTAGTTTAAAGGAAGATAACTACTATAACGCTTTCTATTACTTAGAAATATAATAACTTAGCTATACCCGCGAGACTTTCGCCGAGTTTCGTAGTCGATTTTAAAGCGCTAATATCTAAAGTAAAGTTAAAAAGAAAGAGTAGTTCTTTTATATATAAGATAAGATTATACTATCCTTATACGCTTTAACTCTTATTATTAAACTAATATAGAATAAGGATTACGCTTCCATAGTTAGATCCTTACTTTCTTTTAATACTAAGCGTTACTATAACTTAGAATATATCTATCCCGAGAAAGCTACTACCTTAGTATAGTACTATAAGCCTACTATTACTACTATAACTACTACTAGTTCTACTCCTTACTAGTCCCTAAGCTTAGCCCCTCGATAAACTACTCTTATACTATACGTACATACCTCTACCCTAGTATAGGCTAGTACTCCCTCTGCGCTAAAACGCCTTATTATCTTAACCGGAGAACCTCTTAGGTATTATAGCTATAGATAGCTTAGTTATATTAAGCTAAACTGCCTTAATCCGCTTAAGGTTTAATTACTCGACGAATTCCTAGAAGAGGAAAGAGTAACCGAAGGAATAATAGAAAATATACCTTCCGAATCTGAACTAATACTAAAAGGAAATAATAAGACTTAAGTAAAAACTCCTTCCTAAGTCTACGTAAGTATAATCTCTTTAATCTTAACTTTAACTCCCTAATAAGAGGTGAGTAATTCATATACCTAACTATAGTTAATATAAATAAGCTAAGAGTCTCTATAAATAGCTTAATCGATACTAGAGCGAATAGTTATCTATTTATTAATCGCACTCTTACTAGACGATTATCAGGGGCCCTTAGTATTAAAATCGAGCTATTACCTTATTCTATTCTAATATATAAGTTCTAATAGTCTATTAGAACCTATAATACTTATTTTATATATTTATACTTTTCTATTAATAATAAGCGTATTTATAACTACCTTTTTATTCTCCTCGATTTAGGATAATAAGATATAATTATTAGTATTAAATAGATATAACGATTTTAGATTAAGCTAGATACGCTCTACTATAAGCTATTATAGTCGGAATAATATCTAGTTACCCTCTGATATAATAAGAAGATAATTATAACTCTACTATCTTATAAACTTAGTATTAATCGATCTTACTAAATCGATACTAATACACAGGACTTAGCTATAAACTAGCTAGACTAATACTAATTATACTAAATAGTAGCGATATAGTATATTAACGTATTATCCCTATTATTTAACTTATTTCTACTTATTACTAAGGAATCCGAACCCTTTTCCGCTCCGAATTTATTAAGAAAGGTACTTGCGCTGAAACCTTATTATAAGTGCTCCTCTTAACCTCTAAGGATCTAGAAACTAGTTCCGATTTACTAAATTAGTACTATAGCTTTTTATTTTAATATGAAATATAAAGGCTCTGGATTATTCTTTATTAGTATTTACGAGATAGACTACCTCTTATAAGATTATCTAAATAGCGACTCTCCTAAGGATTCCGATACTAAATAACTTATAGCTGAAAAGTGTAACAGGGTTGAGGTTAAGCTCTCACTAATTACGCTATCTGGACTAAAAGATCATAATATACTGCGTAAGTAGTATACGCTTAATACCGTATATATATAATCGACTACTACGTGACTATTATAATATCTCCCCTCTTAGTAAGCTCGCCCCCGAGCGCCTTAGGCCGAAGAATTGCCGTGACTACGCCGACTGATATGCTACGTTAAACCCCTAAGGGTTATAACGTAATATACTGAGACGAGAGATCTCGAAGTCGATACTATTACCCCTTATTAGCCTGACGTAGGCAGTTTGAATATGTCACGTGTGTCTTAGTGCTCAGAGGTACCCGCAGGTTATAATATGGTATATCAGGCTCTGCGCTTTGCGCTAGGCCGACTGACTCTACGCTATATGCGCTACGCGCTATATGCGTTATACGCCCCGTGCTTAGAGGTACTCTACTAGAAGACCGGTTGCGTAGTATATTCTATAACGGGGTTGAGGTTAAGCTCTTACTAACTACGCTATCTGGACTAAAAGATTATAATATACTGCGCAAGCAGTATACGCTTAATACCGTACATATATAATCGACTACCACGTGACTATTACAAAAAGCTACCGGAAAAATATTATACTCTTAAGAAGGCCTTTTCTAAGCGGGATTCTAATATTCTTCTATTATATCGCTTATATAATTATAAAATTATTTTAGAAGAACTATTACTTAATATATATTCGCTCTTATATTAGTAATCTATAGATAAATTATGAGTAACTAAGGAATACTATAACAGCGCATGGTATACGTGGCAGATACGGGCTAGTATCAGTGCCTTAGGCATACCCTCCTTATATATATAGAAGGTGCAGACTCCTTTAGAGCTCTATATCTTTCTATTTCCTTTGTACTAGACTATATAAGATCGCTCTTAGCCTCTCTTCTTATTTATTCTTACTTATATATCGCTTTAAGTCTTATATTATTATATTAAATAGAAAGATTAAGACCGCTAGGGATAATATTAAATAATATCTTACCTAGAAAACTCGATTCGCACGTACGACTACTAGGGAGCTCTTCGCTAAGTTATCTCTACTTACCTTAGATTTTCAGAATTATACGGAAAAAGTTAATACTATTAATTACGAATTAAATAGTTAGGTTTTCAAAAGAGCAAAGATTCTAGAGATCTCTCGGATAGCTAGGAATTTAAACGTAATTTAGCCTTAGAAGCACTAGTATTACTACGAAGTCACTCTCGGATACTTCGAAACTCGTTCCTTCGTACGTATAAAGTAAAACAGCAGACGAATTTTAGGTAGAAACTTCCCTATAAGCTCTAATATTTATTATTCTCTTACCTGACTTTAACCTTCTAAAAGTAGCTCTAATAGCGATAAACCTTACTTTTAAGCTAAGACGAAGTAGCTTATTACCTTAGCGGAAATTATCGGAATTCGACTCGTAATCCTTATACTCTAGTATAATTTATCCCCCTTAGTAGAATCGACCTTCCTCTATTAGAACTTTTAATTTAATACTTTCTATATCTACTTAATGAAGATATCTGACTCTCCTTAATCTTTCGGCTTCTTCAGAATTCGATTTCGACTTTCACTTCTTCTATAACTTTTAAGTATTCTATTACTTTCGCTTAGTCTCGCTTACTTAATACTATACCTCTTAAGAAGGCTTAGCTAGCTCCTATAGCTTCACCGGAATACCCTCGTAGCTCCTCCGATTCCGTACTTACTATAGAATTACTTTAATCGATTGAAGATTATTAATTATAGATAGAATCGATTACTCGGGAGCTTTCTATTAGTATTAGTCGTATCGAACAGATATTTGCCGAGTTTTTATATACTTAGGTATAATCGATAAACTCTAGACTTTCGGTAAACCTTAGACCTTTAGTAAACTCGGTATTATAATTACTAATAGAACTTACTCTTAAACGCTCTTTAATTAATAATTTATAGACCTCCGGTAAGTTATAACTAACTAAAAGTATCGATAATCTTAATATAAGGATTAGCTTATCTTTTAGCTAATAGTATACTTCTATTTAGGACTAACTAGAAGTTAATTTAAACTAATACCCGACTATACGTGCTTATAAAGCGCTAGTCTAGAGCTCTACTTCTAGCTTTATAAGAGATTACTTAGAACTATAGTATCTCTCGGAAATTACGCCTTTTTTCTCTACTAAAGAGATAATTTCAGTACTTACTTCTTATTACTTTTCCGGACTCGAAACAGAGTAGTATTAGACCGAATTTCATAAGCTTTTAATAAAAAAGAAGTCCTTTTTATAATTCTGTATAAAGTTCCAAAGCTTAGTAATTCTCAGAGGTATAGCTAAATCAGAGTAGTACTTTTACCTCTAGCTAAAGCTTACTATACGGCTACATATAGCTGCCGCTCTAATTAAGTACTCTTAGAAGACTGATTATTAAGCTATAGTCTCTTCTCTTATAGCACTCGATTTAGAACTCTCTCGACTACTTTTAATACCTCGAGCTACTCTAGCTCTACCGATAGTTAGTACGTCTTCTAAGCTCTTAATACCTATCGAGGAAATATAGTATTACTACTATAAGAAGCACGGTTACTATAAGGGCGATTATCTGATATTAAAGACGAAGAAGGAGTGATTTGCGTCTTACGCTTTAGATTAATAATTACTTAGATTTTATTTAGAATTCGACTTGATTTAACTATCTTTTCTTTCGTTTTCTATTTACCTTTCAAGGCTCGAGGGCGAGCCTTTATCTTAGAAGGGGGTAATATAATAGCGTATAGTATACGTAGCAGATACAGGCCAGTATCAGTGCCTTAGGTATACCCTCCTTATATATATAGAAGGTGCAGACTCCTTTAGAGCTCTATATCTTTCTTTTTCCTTCGTACTAGACTATATAAGATCGCTCTTAGCCTCCCTACTTGTTTATTCTTGCTTATATACCGCCTTGAGTCTTGTGTCGTTACAAATACCTTATAGAGAACCTAGATAAGGGATTTATCGAATCTAGCTAAAGTCCCTTCATATTACTTATACTATTTATTAAGAAGGCTAATCGAGGATTACGCTTCTATATTAGCTATTATAAGCTTAATACGATCACTGGAAAGGATTCCTATCTAATACTAAGTGTAAGGGTCAAGCCCTTGGGTTATGATACTAGTATTATCAGCACGACTCGCTGACTAAGGCTCGGTTAAGCCTTAGTACTACGTACCTTTTCTTGCGGCTTCCGGTTAGATTCTTACTCTCTCCTTATCGAACTGCTTGAATACTTCACTTGACCATCTGCGTACGCGTTGCTCACCCGTGATACTAAGGATCGATAAGCTCTTAACTTATATATCTAAAGTAGTAATCTTTACTAAACTAGATATCCAGGTAATATATAACTATATCTATATAGACCCCGAATCAGAGGAGTATACTACCTTTCGAACCAGCTTCGGATCCTATAAATATAAAATACTACTTTTTAGGCTCTATAATAGACTTAGTATATACTAACGATATATAAATAATATACTATTAGACTACTTAGACGACTTCTATATAGTTTACTTAGATAATATTCTTATATACTCGGAAACGCTCTAGGAATATAAGGAAAATATCAAATTAGTACTATAACGCTTAATAGAAGCTAGACTCTAAGTAGATATTAAGAAAAGCGAGTTCTATATTACTCGGACTAAATACCTCGGATATATCGTTATTACTAATAGAATTAAGCTAGATCCCGAGAAGGTAGTATTATTAGTAGACTAGAAGTATCCCGAAATAGTAATAGCTATAAAATCTTTCTTAGGATTCTATAGTTTCTATTATTAATTTATTCGGAATTTCGGCCTTATTACTAAACCTCTCTTAATACTTACTAGGCTTATAATACTATAGAATTTCACTAACGATCATAAGAAGTCCTTCGACGATTTATATTAATAGCTACTATTAGTGCAGAAACTATACTATTTCGACCCTAAATTATAAACTAAACTAGAAACTAATACTTCAGATAGTATAATAGCTAGAGTTATCTCCTAATTATATAAAGAAAACTAGTAGTATCTAATTAGATTCTACTTCTATATTCTTAATAGATATAAACTAAACTAAGAGATCTATAATAAGGAGTTATACGCTATTATTAAGTCTTTCCGGAAATAGAGACCGGAACTTATATCTCTATAATACTATACTAGCGTATATATAGACTATCGATCCTTAGAATACTTTATAACTACTAAAATCCTAACTAGTAAGTAAGCTAGATAAATAGAATTCCTTTTCGAATTTAACTTTCAAATTATATATACGCTTAGTAAAGATAACGCTAAAGCTAATATCTTTAGCTATAAGGAATAAGATCTAAGGATATAAGAATAATAGAAATAGGATAATAGATCTTAGGTTTTACTACTTTTAGATTACCTAGACCTTAAGATTAATGCGGAACTAGCTGAATATTATATCGATTATATTAGTTATATATACCTAATATCGCTAAGGACTAATACGCTATCAGAACTTGTATATAACTCTTTTAATTTAATCGAGAAACTATACTAATTTAACTAAGAATTATTCTCTAATAAACGGAATATATTAGGAAATATCTATACTATTAATAATAGTTTACTACTTTATAATAGTTATCTATACGTATAACGCTATACCCTGCTATATACTTATTTAATTAGTGAAGTCTACGATCAAGTTTCCTCCGCTTATCTAAATACTTATAAGACTGCCGAGATAATTTCTACTTATTACTACTGGAAGGACTTATATCGGATATAAAAAAATACTTGTAATTACCGCCTTTACTAGTACTCTTATCCGAAGCAGACGAAATAGTAAAGACTCCTCTATCTATTACTAGTACTTAGCTATCTTATATAGTACTTAGCTATAGACTTTAAGGACTTCCTGCTTAATAACTAAGAGTTTAATAAGATATTAGTATTTATCGATTACCTAAGGAAGGACTCCGTATTAATACTATACTATTATAATATCGATACCCGCGGGATAATAATATTATTTATCTAATAGATATATCGTTTCGGATATACCTTTAAGTTAATTATATCCGACTAAAGAGCTTAGTTTATCTTATCTTTCTAGTAAGAGTTTTATTATATAATTAGAGTTAAAGTTAAGCTCTCTACTTCTTTCTAATAGTAAACTAATAGATAAATAGAGATTATAAACTAGTATATTAACTAATACTTTAGACCTTTCGTTAATTACTACTAGAGTAACTAGGGCGAACTACTACTAATAATAGACCGCGCCTAAGTAACTTTACCTTACGATTCTATCGGTATAGCGCTATATACCATTAAATATAATATACTACTACAGAATAGCTAGGATTAGAAGTAACTTACTATATCGATACCGTAAGAGAAGCTTAATTATACTAATTCTAAATCCTTAGCTAAATATACTAAATCCGCTATCGAGGTTATAAAAGCTAATATACTAGCTACTTAGTAGAGGATAAGCGCTATATCTGACCCGAAATAGTATAATATTAACTAGGAAGTTAGAGATAAGGTATTTCTCTCTATAAGGAACCTTAAGAATTACTAGCTAAGTAAGAAGCTATCTAGCTTCTAAGTAGGACTATACTAAGTCCTAGCTAAGATCGGATACTCCTATAAGCTAGATTTACCCCCGGGATCTTCTATATATAATATATTCGCTCCCGAATTACTCTTTAAGGACTCGGATAACCTATTACTAAGCTAGGAGTTACTAAACCTACTCTCGGAGGTTATCGCTACTTAAGAAGAGTAAGAGTTATAAGATATACTTACTATATAGCTCTTAAGAGATAATCTGAAGTATTAAGTTAGTTAGCTAAGCTACGACTTAGACTTAACTTAGTATAACGCTTCTGACCTAATAAGTGCTCCGTATAAGCTTAGAGACTTCTATATTATTAACTTAAGTAAACCTAGACCTTTATATAAACTAGATTAGTAGATTAAAGCTTAGAAAACCGGAATAAATAACTATAGTTACTTAAAGGATAATAAACTATTATAGTTACTAATATTAAAAAATTTATTACTAAGGATAATCCCTGATTATACTCTATAATAACGCTTTATCTAAAACTCTACTTCCTCTACTACTTCTACTTTACTAGCTTTCTTCCTTAAGTTCTCCGGAGCTTCTAGTAAATCTAGAATATCTAGAACCGGAACTACTATATCTAACTCCTTACTTAAATTTACTAATATAGCCCTAGTAGTAAACTAAGTATAATAGCTAATCTTATGCGCTTTCTTCTTTAGAGTAAGTCCGGGAGTATCTAGATCTGATACTATCTCTAAACTAGAAGGTAAATTCCTTTTTCCCTTAGTAATAGATATCGTAGCTTTAATTATAGCTTTCTTTGCGAATTTCCGTATAATAGTATTTAACTTATTTATCTACTTTAATACTATTTATACTATTAACCTAGACTTCGCCGAATCTACTATTAGAAGATCTAAATCCTATATCGTATTAGTATCGTACTAGTATCTAAAGGTTTAAGGATTTTAACTTACTACCTTAATAAACTCTAACTCTTTAACTACTTTCTCTATAGATCGCCTTAAAGCTTAAGTCTCTACTAATTATATAGTAGTAATCTCTAATATAGTAATAAGAGTACTAGATTTCGTAAGACGATAGATCCGATTAATAGCCTTATAAGTAGCTATAATACCGCCCTGATTCAGCTCTGCGTCTTTAGCTTTACTACTAGGAAGTAAACCGGATAAGATAGTATACTTTATATTAATATAATTAAGTAACTATAACGCGTTAGTATATATAATTATATTTAAGTTCAAGTAACTTATATACTTATAACTACTCTTTAACGCTAAGATAATACTTATAAAGCTTAGAGTTAAGCTTATTAAATAAATATAGAAGTTCTAGAATAAGAGTATTATTATACTTTATCTTAAGGAAAGCGCGAATATATCGCAAGTAATATATATAATACGCCGCCGAAAGAGTACTAGCGAGAACTGAGAAGACTTAATTAGGTCGATTAATATATAAAATTACAGTAGACTACTATAGTAATTAGTAATAATACTTACTCTAGGAACTACATCGTAGTCTAAGGAGAGTAAACTTATAAGTTAGAGTAGTTATCGCAGTTAAAAAGGAAAAGCTCTAATATTAATAAACCCTTTCCTTTATATACCCTATGCCCTACTTAAACTCGACTCCCGCTATAAACAGATAAAGTAAATATAGCTTACCGCCCGATTTAGAAGCTACGACTAATATAGTACTATTATAGCGATATAACTAGTCAGAACCTAATAAAGAATTTACTACTACTAAAGAGCGGCTAGCGCTTATTACGCGAATATCGACGAAAATAGTTATAATAAAGACTAATTTCTAGTATAAAGTATAACCTTCCGAGCTTAGGGTTAAGCTCTTCTTAGGGGGGAGGTAATATAATAATAGCTTACCTAGATATCATATAAGAAGAAGGATAGATACTAGAGCCTAAGTTCATAGGTATCCCGGTATAACTAGTATCTGACCCGGTATAGTACCGGACTAGTACCGGTATATATATATAAGGTACCTTATACTCTATCTCTCCTCTTCTCCCTGCCTTATCTTTTTATTTCCTTCGTAGTAGACTATATAAGATCGCTCTTAGCCTCCCTACTTATTTATTCTTACTTGTATACCGCCTCGAGTCTTATGTCGTTACAAGACTCTATCTTCGACTTTAAACTCCGGGGCTTACTAATAGTAGTAGTTAGTAACCTCTTCTTAAACCTATTACGCTACTAGTATTATTATCTATACTTATTCCCTAGTATCTTATAGCTTCTTTAAGATCGTATCCGTCTTTTGAATAAGTAAGTAGTTAGTAATAATAGTAAGTTCGTCTTCGATATTCAAATCGACGTATTATACGTAATAACTATAGGTTAGAAAGAAAGGGCTTACTTCTATTAATATAATATCTTAGTTATTAATTACTACTTCTGCTAATAGTAACATATTAAACTAATTATCTTATGCGATGTCTACGAATATATATAAGTATATCTCTAACATCTAGTTTATCCTCTCTATAGAGCTATCGGGTTCTAAGTAATAAGCTATAAAGAGGCATCGCGTAACCCTTAGTAAAGTATATATCTATATCTATAATATTCCGACGAACTATTTCTCTCGGTCGGATATAATTACGCGTAATAGTACGTATTATCTATAGTAGACCTATATAAACTACTTTACTATAGCTTCTATATTAATTAATAATAGTCTATTATATATAATTCCTTTCTTAAGCTAATTAGTAATTACGATTAAGTTAGTATATCTTTTACTTTCTAGAAAGTTAATAATAAAATCGATAGAAATCTCTTACTAGATTTAGTCTAGTAGTAATAATAGCTTAAGGAATCCTTATCTCTAATATTATTATATCTTATTCCTTCTATAAGCGTTATAGTTCTGAATAAACCTTCTTATATCCTTCGATATCTATAGCTAGAAGAACTACCGACTTATAGTAATAGTAGTTAAATCTCGTCCTAAGTATCTATATATCTTAGTATTATATATCACTTAGATCAGCTTCGTATATAGTTCTTCGGAATCGGGTACTTATAATCTGCCTAAGAATTATAGTTTACCCGCCTCTAATAGTGAATACTCTAATACTAATACTTTTAGCTTTAGTATAATAAGGAATATATATTACTTATTATATACTGCCTTAGCTACTCCCTAGTATATATTATTAGCTTATTCTGCTTATAATCAGAGTTCCTTAAGTATCGTAAAGGTAGTATTAGTAGTATTATTATCTATAGTAGCTTTATCAACTACTTCGGGTTCTTTAACTTATAGGGATTTATTCTATAGTCGCGAGGCTTCTTCTTCTTAGCGTCTTCGATCTTATCGTATTATAACTAGAGCTACTACTACTATCCCTTATAGTAGTAGTAGTTCTCGTAGTACTTTCAGCTTAATTAGTTAGATTAATTAGTACTAAAGTCGTTTATCTTCTATATTATAAGGTATATCCTATTCGTATTATAAGAGTATATTTACGCGTTCGTTTTCTTTCCTAGGGATATAACTAATCGTATAGTTAAACTGCAAGAGAAGTAGCGATTACTATATTTACTACTCTATAAGCTACTATATTATTATAAAATACTCGAGGTTCTTATAATTAGTACGAATATAGAATTCTTATACGCTTTTTAATTCGTATTATAGTAGCTACTAGATGCCTTCGAGGCATAAAGATAATAAGTTACTAAGCTAATAGTATAATAAGTAAATATAACTACTATCTTAACTAGTAGGATCGAAGATATAGAAGCACGATGAAATATACTACTAGTACTACTAGAAGTACTAACTCTTATCGATACGATACGATCGATAACCTCGGAACTACATATGATAATAAAGTAATATATACCGAAACCCGAAAGGTTTAATAGTACTAACTTAGCTTTATACCTCTAATTCGAGGGTATCTTACAAGCGAAGCTAGAGATCGATACTATTATTATTAGTAATAAGAGGGAAAGAATATAATATACGTTTAGCTATCTCTTAAGCGAGACTATAGAACGAATTTACTCTTAGGTAAGTTTCGCTTAGAGGTAAGAGTAGTTAATAGTCGAAGAGCTATTCTAGCAGATAGCTATTACTTTTTATAACTCTAGTTACTAGTAGAAAGCTATAAGCTAACTGAATAAGATTAAGCAGGAAGCTTATCCTTTAAATAAGTTCTTTAATAATTTCAATCAGCTAATCCTCGAAGCAGAGAGATAGAACTAGATAGATATAATTAAGAAAAGTTAGTTAATATAATGGGTCTGTGCGCCTAGTGCCTCCTACTCTTGTATTTCAGAATTGGAAAGGAAGGAAGAACCTTCTCTCCTTAGCAATTAGTTTCTATATTAACTAGACTATTACTAGCGAACCTCTAGCGACTATTCTACTATTCTATTATGCCTATTTACCTTAGCGTACTAAGTGATTATTATATTCTAATTGCTTTTACTTAATATTAGCTTAAATAGTTATAATAGCTTAAAGTAGAGAATCCTTTATTATATTAACCTGACTTATACTCTAAGATAACTCTATTAGGGCTTAGATAATACCCGGCGATATACTAATAGATAACTTTTTAGTTCTATAAGAGAAACTCTAATCGCTAAAGAAACGGAATAATATCTTAGATAACCTTATAGTTAAGTACTAACGAATATTCAGTAAAGCCCTTACTTAATACTCTCTAGAAGCTACTATAATAGTACGACTTTATTAAGCTTATATATCCGAAGACCTTATCTTAAGTATAGAGAGAGATACTAGTCGATTAGTAGCTCTTAAAGAATCGCTAATTCCCTGCCGAGATAAAAGTAAATATATAATTCTACTAGAATATAAGAGTAGAAGCTAAAGAGAGCTTACTAAGTACTTATAAGCTTATAACCGAGTCTTCGACTATAATACTAAAGGGTACTTAACTAATCTCGTTAAGATTAAATAAGTAGTAATACTACTCTATAAGGAACTAGCGAATACTTAGGAAAAGTTTAGGAAGTATACCCTAGATACCTTTTACGAGATAACCTAGGAAAGTTATAAAGAGTTCCTAGCGAATCTCTAGCTACTTCTTATCTCACGAAAGGTAGCTAACTTATAAGCCTACGAGAACGCTCGCTAAAGGCTAAGTTAACTAATTGAGGAGTTCGTGAATTACCTTAAAGAAAAAGAGGAATAACTCGAACCCTTTACTAAGCGCTAATTACGAGATATCTTATTTAATAAGATCCGCCTGGAGATTCGCTAGAAAATCGTCGAGAATAGCTAAGCTAATAGACTTTAGACTCGAGACTAAGTTATTTCTACTATTACTCTTTAAGAGACTTACACTTTATCTAGAGGTACTAATAGTAATAAAAGATAGAGGGAACCTAAAGAGTAGAAATATAAGGAGTTAAATACGAAGAAAGACGACTTATATAAGTACTAGCGAAGAACTAACGATCGATAAGATAAGAGCTAATAAAGATAAGAAAAGAGGAAAGATCTAAATAGTATACTTATTAGGGATTAGCTAATAAGATAAGATATCTCTAAGGTTTAGTACTACTCTTATAATAAATATAAATATATCTCTCTGAACTATCTAAAATCAAAAACTAGTAATACTAAAGATAAACGCTAAGGAAAGCTATAACTCGTAGTATCTTCTACGTCCGGACTAGGTTTACTAGATAATAAGATAGAAATCTAAATAAAGATTCTATCCTAAGGTAAGTAGAAATCGATAATTACCCTTATTAATAATAGAGTAGAAGATAACTTTATATTAAGACTAGTTACTAAAGAATACGAGCTTGAACTTACTAGCGAAGGACTGAGGACTTTCTAGATACTTTCACGGAATAAAGGCGTTATCTTTAGTACTATAGTCGCCTAAGTAGAGATAGCCGATTCGATTAGACAGACTAGAGTCGATACTCTTCAGCTAAGAGTTATCGATATACTAGGTATAGACCTGATATTAGGGTAGCTATAGTTAGAGGATATAGATCCTTAGATAAGCTTTAAGAATAAGTAATAGAGGTTCTCTTATAATTTAAAGGACTCTAATAGCCTTAATATTATAGTACCTCGAGCTTTTGCGACTCTTATTAACGAATAGAAATCTCCTATATACGCTATAATACCTAACTTGCGTACGATACGCTAAATAGATACTAGCGATACGCTTACTATTCCCTCTGTATATAGTAACTTTAAGGATATATTCTCTAAGGAGAAAGGAAGCGAGCTACCTCTATTAGAGGGCTGTTAATACGCTATTAAGTTAGAACTAGGATTAAAGATACCTTATTCTCTAATCTATAACCTCTCCGAGAAGGAACTAGAGATTCTCCGGGAATACCTCGACTTATTAGAGGCGAAAGGTTAGATAAGGAAGAGTAAGAGTCCTATAGGTGCACTTATTCTTTTTATACCTAAGAAAGAGAATAGCCTTCGATTATATATTAATTACTAGGCTCTAAATAAAATTATAATTAAGGATTAGTACCCTCTGCTATTAATCAGCGAAACGCTAGATAAGCTCCGGGATACTAGAGTATTTACTAAACTAGACTTATAAAACGCTTACTACTATATCCGGATTCGCTAGGGTAATAAATAGAAGACTACATTTCGTACCTGATATAGGTATTATAAGTATTAAGTTATACTATTTAGATTATTAAACGCACTAGCGACCTTCTAGGTATTTATTAACGATACGCTAGCAGGCCTTGTCGATATTACTTATATTATATATCTTAATAATATCCTGATCTATTTTACTAACCTCTTATAATATAAATAATATATCCGCTAAGTACTAGAGAGACTTCGGTATATAAACCTCTTTATTAAGTTATTAAAGTGCTCTTTTAATACTGAAAGTTTAGAGTTTCTAAGATATATTATCTCCTTAGCTAGCGTTTCAATAGATATAAGCTAGATAGATACTATTAGGGAATAGCTAGAGCTTAAAAGTATTAGAGATATATAAGTCTTTATTAGTTTTATAAACTTCTACTAGCGATTTATCATAAGATTCTTAGCGATTACCTGACTTCTAATAAGTTCAATAAGTAGTAAGAAGAAAAGGTAACTTACTCTTGCTTTTAGATAGAATACTATAGAAAGGGAGGCTTTTAATACGTTAAAAGATACGTTTACTATAATACCTTTTCTTATGCATTTCGATCTACTAAAGCTGAGAAAGCTAGAGACTAACGCTTCTAGGTTTATTATCGCGGGAATTCTCTCTTAGCCTAGAGAGTAGCCGGCGAAAGAAGGAGAAAAGGCCGTCTGATACCTTATCGTGTTCTTTAGTAAAAAGCTAGAACTTGCCGAGTTAAATTATAAAGTATATAACTAAGAACTCCTTATAATTATTAAGTATTTTATATACTAGAGGTATTACCTTAAAGGTAGTATAGCCCTAGTTAAGGTATTAATAGACTATAGTAACCTCTATTACTTTATAACTATAATAGTATTAAGCCGGCGATAAGCTAGATAAGCTCTAGAGCTATCTAAGTATAACTTTATATTAAGTTATAGATAAGGGAAAAAAAATCCTACTAATAGACTGTCGAGAAGGCCTAACTATAAGCTAGCGAAAAATAAGGAAAATATTATACTCTCTACTTTAAAATAAGCTGCGAAATATAATTAAAGATAAGTTAATCTATATACTTAGTAAAACTAGCGATACGATAGAGAGTAACCGGCGTCCGAATAATAGTATATTATACTAGTTAACTCAGATTCTATAATCTACTAATAATACTTCTTCAAAAGGAGTATCGATCGAGGCTATAGATACGACCTTTACGCCTAACTAGTAATATATACCTATAAAGCTTAATAGTTTATAGAACTTATTTAGAGGTCTAGATACCCTCTTAAGAGGCGCTAGCGAGGAGCCGGGCGCTAGCTAGTATAGCTATAGATATACTATACTACGGTTTTTTATAGCGAGAATTATAAGAACTGAAATAGTAAACCCTGAATCGAACTCACTTCTCTTAACGCTTATAAAGCTATAGAAAAGGGACGCCTTTACTATTAAGAAGTTAGCTAGATTATAGAAAACCGGGGATATAGATTAGAGTATTAATAGCGAAGGACTACTTAGATACTAGCGAAAGGCTTACGTTCCGCTAGACGAAGCTATCTGTACTAAAATTATAAAGATATACTATAATAATCTAACTATAAGCTATTTTAGTTAAGATAAGATACTAAAGCTTATCTAGCGAAAGTACTATTAGCAGAAGATAAAGCTAGATATTAAAGAATATATTAAAAGTTATAATATTTATTAAAGGATAAAAGTAAGAAGAATAAAGATAGCTAGCGAGATATAAGCGCTTAGCTAGCTAAGTAAGCCGTTTAAGTCTATAACTATAGACTTTATTATAGATCTGCTACCTTATAAAGGGAGCTCTATAAGAAGAATCTCCGATAGTTTACTAGTAATCGTTAATAGATATACTAAAGATATAAAGTATATTTCTTACTTAAAGATAATTAATACGCTAGGCTTAGCTTAGCTATTTATCGATTATTAGTTTAAGGAGTACGGATTACCTATAGTTATTATTACTAATAGAGGTTCTGTTTTTACTTCTAAGTTCTAGTAAAAGATATACTTCTACCTCTGAATAATAAGAGGTCTTTTAATAGCGTTTCACTCATAAACTAATAAGGAAACGGAATAATAAAACTAAGCTATAGAAATATAGCTATAGTATTTCGTATACTATCTTTAAGATAATTAGATAAACCTATTACCTATAGCGAAATTCGCATATATAAATATATATTATAAGGCTATTAGAATAAGTCTAAATAAGGCTAGGTATAGAATTACGCTAGATAGTTGCTAGGGTATTAAGGACGATCTTATAAGAGGGGAGCTACTTACTACTAAAGAAAAAGCAGAAGAAGTAGTTAAGAAACGCTAAGAGCTAGAGAATAGCTAGCGAAGAACTAAAGAAACCTAGGCGAAGTAGTATAATAAGAACTATCGACTAGTTAAATTCAAAGTAGATTAATAAGTCTTACTCTTAGTAAAGAATATCAAAACTATTCGATCGAGTAAGAAGCTAGACTATTAATTTCTAGGGCTATTCAAGATCAGCGAAAGAATTAGAAAGTAGGCATATCGATTAGATTTACCTACTAAGTATAGTCGGCTATATAACGTCTTCTATATCTTACTATTAGAACTATACTAGTAAAAGCCCGGCGAGTCGTCAGAAGTTATCTAACCTGATCTTATCGATAGCGAAGAATTATAGGAGGTCGATTCCTTACTAGACTAGCGAGTAATTAAGAGGAGAGAATAATTCCTAGTAAGATAGAAAGGGTTTACTTCCGCTTATAATTCTTAGGAGCTAAAAGAAAACCTCTAAGGACTCTAGAAAGAAATTAAAGCTTTGAAAAATTAAAACACTATAGAAAGACTAGCGAAACGCTAGCGAAAGTGAAATAATACTCGTAAAAAGATATATACTTTTCTATTTTTTCCTATAGGGTTTTATAGTTTTAAAAGTATATTAGAGATTATAAATCTAGTAGAGGTCTAAGGGGAAAAAAAGGTTTTATTATCTATACGGATCACTAGTAAACTAGCCCTTACCGGATAAACTCCGAGATATCGCTAAAGAAAGTTTACTTAGTAACTTCCTAATTAATAGTATCTATATCCTTATCCGGGACCTTCTCTCTATTAACCTCTAGCTATATATTTAGTGAAGCTACTTATAGAAAGAATCTAGTATAAATAGTATAGAAGTCCTTCGCTGAAGATTAGTAGGGAACTCGCTAGAGAGATTAATTTATACTATATAGAGACTACGAATATCCTCTAGAAGAGTAGTATTTATAATATCGATAGTAGTAGTAACTTTAGCTATAGAGCGTAGCGTATGCCCAGATACCTTAGCAATTACTGATATAATGCTAGAGGACAGCTCGGCATTAGAATTAATAACTAGCTTCTAAGGAGATTTAATAGCTATAATATCACTAACTTTAGAAGTGTAATTAGCCCGCTTCTTCTCTATATAAAAGCGTACTTAGGTAATCTTTAATACTTCTCCGGAACTCTTACTTATTACTTCTTTTAAAGCTATATCTTATAGTTAGCTAAGAATACCTATCAGGATAGCTAGAACCTCGCTAGCTATTAGCTAAGTATTCGCTAGAGAGAGGAAATTTATACTTATATCCTCGTAAGATTTACTCTTCTTAATATAGTCTATATACTTACTAGTAACGGAGTTAGGAGCTAAAGTGCACTTCAACTTAAGGAATAAAGTATACTCGCTAGCGTATCGTAAGTAAGTCTCCGGACGCAGTATCTTCTTGTTTACCTTAGTATAAGCCTTCGACTTTATCTGCGTATTCTTTCGACTAGTATAAAGGGTCTTATCGTAATAAGCAGAAGGGCTACTATCTTAGCTCGGCTTACCTTTAGTATCCTTATTATTATCTTCAGCTTACTAGCGCTTAGTCGATAACCCGCTAGCGACTGCGGTTTTTCCCTTATTAATAAGAGTGAAAGTATTACTAGAAGGAAGGGTATCTTTGAGCGAACTACTAGCGGCGCGCTTACGAAAGTTCTTCTTAGGAGCTAAAAGGTTAAGTTAGTACTACTTAATACCTTATATTTATAACTTACGTATAATTACTATTATTATCGCTAGTTATTTAAGAAGAGAGAGAAAAGAGAAAGTTAAGAGTTATATAGAGGAGTTACCTAGCGCTATACCTTATATTCTAGCCTTACTAATAATAAAGAAGAATCAGAATAAAGGTAAATCCTGAAAGGAATGCCTCGCCGGCGCCTCGCTGAAGTATCGCTAGCTAGGGCATTTTAACGCCTTTACTTCTAGGATAGAAGTATTTAAGAAGGGAGATATTATAATAGGTCTATGCGCCTAGTGCCTCCTACTCTTATATTTCAGAATTAGAGAGGAAGGAAGAACCTTCTCTCCTTAGCAATTAGTTTCTATATTAACCAGATTATTACTAGCGAACCTCTAGCGACTATTCTACTATTCCATTATGCTTATTTACCTCAGCGTACCAAGTGATTATTACAGTTAAAGGCTACTATTGCTATTACTCTAATCTATAGTATAATCGGAATAAAAGAGAAATAGTTATATAAAGAGTATTATTTATAACTACGAATAATTAGTAACTAGCTAACCGAAGTTAAGAAGCTATTAGCTAGAATAAACTGATAGAAGTAAGTATAAGGATAGTCCCCTGAGACGGATCGATATATAGTAGACCCGATAGAGTAGGAAGTAACTCCTACTACTACTATAGCTATAATAATAAGGAAAGAACCCTAATAAATAAGTTTTACTGAGATTAAAAGACAGAAATCGAAATAACTTTACTTTTACTATAGATAAGATAGATATGTAGTTTATAACTACTATATAAAGCTAGCTTAAACCGAGAAGAAGAAAGGCTATATAATAGTAGCTAAGATAAAACCGAGAAGAAGAAAGGCTATATAATAGTAGCTAAGATAAAGACGAAGAAGTCGAAGACGAAAGTAGTCGAGATAAACGAATCGAGCTCTAAGTTAGAGAGCTCGGGAAAAGAATGGCTTCTATTGAAAATCGCTAATAGAAGCAGAAGGAGGTTAATCGGATAGTAGTAGTAAAAGCTTAGGATTAGTTCAAGGATATAATAAATAGAGCCCTTTCCCTAGTATTTATAATAATTAATGAAAAGTATTATACTAAAATACTACTTAATATTAAGTGCTTTGTATATAATATTATTAATTCCCGCTTTACTACTCGCTATTATCTCTAGCGTTTTCCTATTTCCCTTATTAAGATAAGTTAGTTCGAAGGAGAGAGAAGTCCTATTATAGAAGTAGTAGTTATCGAAATAGATATTAATAGATATAAGAAAGCTAAGGCTTTCTTCTATATAGTATTATACTTAGACGACTACGATCTGATTTTAGGATTATTATAGTTTAAGAAAAATAATATATATATAATCATATCGAAGTCATAATACTATATTAATACTATTACTATAATCCTACGTAACTAAGTATAGGAGCTGAACTATAAGCTAGACTACTTTATAGTATTAGTAATAGTATTTAATAAGCTTACTCGAGGACGACTATATAAGAAGATATAGATATTTATTATAAGTTTAGTAGATATCTAGAAGGCCTTTATACTAAAGATAAAGACTAACCTGCGAACGAAACTCCCTAATTAGCTATACGAGTATCTCGACTTATATAATAATAATAAAGCAGATATACTATTATTACTATAAGGTTCCGAGATTAATTATAAGGTTAAACTCGAACTATATAATAATAAGGAACTTATAGTACCTTAAGGCCTCTTATATAATATATCTCGCGATAAACTCTTAGTACTATAGAAGACTCTTATAAAGCTTCTTAATAAGGGATTTATTCGAATTAGTAACTCGCTTACTACTACTCTTATTTTATTTATAAAGAAACTAAGAGGCGAGCTATAATTTAATATCGATTACTATAAGTTGAATCGAATTATAAAGAAGGATTAATACTTACTATTACTAATCTATAAGACTCTCTAGAATATAGGGAAAGCGAAATAGTTTATGAAACTAGATATTACTATTACTTTCTATAAGATATATATTATTACTAGTAATAAATAGAAGATAGCTTTTCGCACGAGATATAGTTTATACGAATAGCTAGTAACTCCTTTAAGACTCGCGAATACCCTAAGTATATTTTAATAATATATTAATTAGGCTTTACGCGACTTCTTAGACGAATTCTATTCTACTTATATTAATAATATCCTAATCTATATAGATAATAACTACTATTATTACTAAAAGTAAGTAGCGAAAGTTATAATAAGATTACGCGAAGCTAGATTATAACTAGATATTAATAAGTGCGAATTCGGAGTATAAATTATAAAATACCTTAGGTTCGTAATCGATATAAAAGAAGGTATTGAAATAGACCCTAAGAAAGTATAAGCGATTCGAGAATAGGAACATCTAATCTTAGTAGAAGGAGTACGAAGCTTCTTAAGATTTGCGAATTTCTATCGGATATTTATTAAGGATTACTTAACGATTATACTACTACTAATATAGCTTACTTATAAGGATTAGCTATAGTAGTAGGACGAAGCTATAGATGAAGCGTTTAAGAAGCTAAAAGATATATTTACTATTAGACTTACGCTAGTATAATTTAACTGTAACTGAGAAATAATACTTGAAATAGACTCCTCTAGATAGGCAGTAAGAGAGGTACTTATATAATTCAACGACTAAGGATACTTACGATCTTATATATTCTTTTCGAAGAAAAATACTTTAGCTAAATATAATTATGAAATTTATAATAAGGAAATACTAGTAATTATATATTACTTTAAGGAGTAGTAGTACGAATTGAAAAGCGTATAGGAATTCTATATTTATACTAACTATAAGAACCTCGAGTGTTTTATAATAGTATAATAGCTTATAGAGTAGTAAATACGATAGTTACTACTTCTCTTATAGTTTAACTATACGATTAGTTATATCCTTAGGAAAGGAAATAAGCGTATAGATATACTTTTACGACGCGAATAAGATATACTTTATAATATAGAAGATAAACGACTCTAGTACTAGTAAGTCTAACTAATTAAGCCGAAAGTACTATAAGAATTACTACTATTATAAGGGATAGTAGTAATAGCTCCAGTTACGATATGATAAGATCGAAGACGCTAAGAAGAAGAAGAAGCCTCGCGACTATAGAACGAATCCCTATAAATTAAAGAACCTGAAATAGTTAGTAAAGCTACCTCGGATAATAATACTATTACTACTATTTCTATACTACTTAATAAACTCTAGTTATAAGCAGAATAAGCTGATAATATATACTAAGAAGTAGCTAAAGTAATACGTAATAAGTAGTATATCTTCTCTATTACGCTAAAGTTGAAAATATTAGTATTAGAGTACTCGCTATCGAAAGCGAGTAAACTATAATTCCGAGGTAAGTTATAAGTACCTGATTCCGAAGAACTATATATAAAGTTAATCTAAGCGATATATAATACTAAGATATATAGAAACCTAGAACGAGATTTAATTACTATTATTATAAGTCGATAGTTCTTCTAGCTATAGATATCAGAAGATAAAAGAAGGTTTATTCGAAACTATAATACTTATAGAAGGAATAAGATATAGTAAGACTAAAGGTAAGGATTCCTCAAGCTACTATTACTACTAGACTAGATCTAATAAGAAATTTCTATTGATTTTATTATTAACTTTCTAGAAAGTAAAAGATATACTAACTTAATTATAATTACTAATTAGCTTAAGAAGGGAATTATATATAATAGACTACTATTAATTAACATAGAAGCTATAGTAAAGTAGTTTATATAAGTCTACTATAGATAATACGTATTATTACGCGTAAGTTATATCTAACTAAGGGAAATAATTTATTAGAATATTATAGATATAAGTATGTACTTTACTAGAGATTATACGACGCCTTCCTATAGCTTATTACCCGGAAACCGATAGCTCTACGAAGAGGATGAACTAGACGCTAGAGACGTATTTACGTATATTCGTAGACTTCGTATAAGCTAATTAGTTTAATATATTACTATTAGTAGAAGTAGTAATTAATAACTAAGACGCTATATTAATAGAAGTAAGCCTTTTCTTTCTGACTTATAGTTACTATATATAATATATCGATTTAAATATCGAAGACGAACTTACTACTATTACTAACTGCTTATCTATTTAAAAGGTAGATATAATCTTAAAGAAGCTATAAGATACTAGGGAATAAGTATAAATAGTAATAGTAATAGTATAATAAGTTTAAGAAGAGATTACTAATCGCTACTACTAGTAAGCCTTAGAGTTTGAAGATACTAGGGAACAAGTTGTAACGATACAAGGGCTCTAGACAGTATACGAGCAGGAATAAAACAAGTAGGAAGGTCAAGAACGATCCTTAATAATCTAGTACGAAGGAAACAGAAAGATACAGAGCTCTGAAGGAGTCTGTACCTCTATATGTATACAAGGAGGGTATGCCTAAGGCACCGATACTGGCCCGTATCTGCCACGTATACCATGCGCCGTCACACAAGTATAGATAATAATAGTAATAATATAATAAGTTTAAGAAGAACTTATTAACTACTATTATTAATAAGTACTAGAGTTTAAAGTCAGAGATAAAGTCTAGTTAAGTTTACAGAATATTCGCACGCACGAATCGGCCCGCGAAGAAGCTCGATATAAAGTAAGCTAAGTATATAGTACTCGAAGCAGTAAGGTCGTATAGCTATTATTTAGATAAACTGCCGGGAATATACGATATTTTTTATATATAGCTATTACGCCTAGCTACTATTAACTTATTACTAAGCTAAGTATAGGATAACTTATAGCTATTACTACTACTAGTAGTAGACGAAAACGAGTTCGAAGTAGAAGAAATCCTAGCGGAAAGATCTTTTCGAAGAGGAAGCTAAATAAAAAAGAAGTATCTAGTTAAATAGATAAGTTATATAAAGCTAATATAGGAACCAGAAGTAGCTCTTACTATTACTATAGTACTTAATAAGTAAGAGAAGAAGAATAGACTCGATAGCTCTAACGTCGAAACAGATGGAAAGTAATATAATAAGTTATACCTATTAGTATACTTAACGCTTAAGGCGTCTATACTAATACCTGATATATTATCATATATATTTTAACACTACTACTATTAGCGGCTGCGGTATTATCTTTTCTTCGAAGGGAGACCCTTATTCCTCCCTTCCCTCCTTAGTTAATTCTCCTTTTAATATAGACAAGCTTTTACACTATATACTTTGCATTCGCCCCGTGATAATATCCCTTAGTATCTATACGCGGGAAGCTCGTATTATTCTTTAATATATACTTCTACTAAGCTCAGCGGAAGCTAAACTTTCCTATTAACTCGTATAATACTATTCTTAATTATATTTCTTATAATAAGTTCCCTAGTTACGTCTAGCAATAGTCTATCTTTCTTCTAAGCTTCCTTTAAGGTATCGTATTAAAGTCCTTTAATTTCTTACTTAATCGTAGCAGCTTCTCGGATATTAGAAACTATATTCCTATTATCTAGCTATTTAAGTAAAGCGGTCTTATTATAGACCTTATTATCCTTATAACCTAGTAATCTACTTAGAGTATCTACTTATATATTATCTTTTCCCTATATATACTCAATAACTAAGTTAAAAGAAGCGAGTTCCTCGGACTATTAAGCTAATTGATAATTATCTAAAACCTTAGTAGTTATAAAGGTTCGGAGATTTATATAGTTAGTATAGATAATAACTAGGAACTTAGCTCCTTATAAGTATATTTTCTAGTATTTAAATACTTTAACGATCGCTATAAGTTCTTTCTTATAGATATTATAGTTCTATTCAGCTAGAGATATTTTTTCTAAAAAGTAAGTAACTAAGTGTAGTTATCTTTCGTTATCTCGCTATAAGTATATTACGCTAGTATAAGTATTAGAAGTATCTATTTCTATTATACTTTCCTTCTTTTCGTCGAAACTATATAGTATAACGTACAGTAGGGCGTAGTGTTCGTCCTAGAGTACGAAAGAAGTTAGTTAGGTAAGTAGGGACGCTATTACTAGATTAAGTCTAGTAATCTTTATAAGTTACTAAGTATAAGTAAGATACTATATTTGAGTTAAGCACGAAGCTTCTATCTAGTAGATAGACGTACTAGTATATATAGAACTTTTATTCTATTAAATTATCTGAATTATCTGAATTATTATCTAGTTCAGGAACTTTAAGCTGATTTAGCATATGACTTTCGTCACGTGACCTATAGCTTCTCTATATAGTATAGAGCTAGCTACGTAAGTTAGTCTGCCTGCCGAGCCTTAGGGCTATATTACCTATTATAGCTAAGGGTTATAATAATATTCCCTTTCTAGCTTAGCGCGTCCCGCGCTTCTAGCTTAGATATCTGATTAAGAAATATCGACCTTTTATAATAACTATCTTCTTCTTTTACTATACTATCTACTTATTATAAACGTATTAAAGAGACCTAATAAAACCTCTTATCTTATGTTTTTCGTTATAGTTTTAAAATGCTATTTTATTCTTACTGCGATAAAGATCCTTATTAGGTTTATATTATCTCCTTTAACTCTGATCGTTATACCGAATGTATTCGCGCTAGTAGAAATACGAAATATAATATATAAGGTCCTTTAAAGAGTAAATAGTATAAGTTAGAGAGAACTAAGGCTAACCTTACCTAGGCTTATAAGAAGGCTTAATAGGATTAGTAAAAGCTAATTAAACGTCTAGCTTTCTAATAAGCTAAGATCTTGCGGATTAATAAATAAAGAGAATTCTTTTATATAAAAGTAGCTAAGATACTATATTATAGTTTTCGTTCTCTAGATAAGTTAGAAGCTATCGAAGAAAAAGAACGTATAGCGAAGGAGTAAGAGGAGCCCGCGTCCTTACTTAATATCGAGGCCTTAGATCCTACTCTTATAGAGTAGCTAAACTATTTCGATCCTTCTGATCCTATATAGATCGCCTTAGGTTTCGGTGATAACTCTTCTTAGGAGTTGCCTAGGTTTTTAACTAGAACTATCGAAGTAAATCCGGATAGTTCAAGTTTCGTATAAGTTCTTATGAGTTTTCCTTATCTCTATATCTTTTCTATTTTACTAAATATTCCTACTAATCTCGTATTATAGTCCGAGTATCTAGTAATTTCTTTATATTATATATATCTAGTTTATTCTCAGGTTAGAGTTCTTTATCTATCGCTAAGAGTATATCTCTATTAGCGGGTTCTAGTAGTAATACGTAGAATATAAGGTATAATTAAGATCCTTATAGTAGCTATAGTCTGAAATTTATAGGTCCTATTACTTCTAGTATTTCGAATAGTCCGAGTTTCTTGAAATCTAGTTTTATACTTAGTTATTTTATTTTAATATACTATCGTAATAAGTATACTTTATCCTTTCTCTTAAGCGGAAGTCTTATATTATACTTCTAGTTATTATATTTCGCAGTTCTCGCGTTCGAGAAGTTAATATCTTTAGATAGTTATTATTATAAGTCCTATATCTTATATACTAGGACTATAGATTCTTACGCGCTAATAGGGTCCTTTCTTAGTTATCGGTATACTTCGGGTTCGAAGCTATAATTAGTAAAGAATAGGGAAACCGAGGTAGTTTTATTCTTAGCGCTATTATATATAAACTAAGTAAGAGGAAGCAGTTCGACCTAATTACTCTATTCCCTATTAATATAGATACGTAAGTACTATTCTATTAATTAATTTAGTTATTCTGTTTATCTATCTATCTATCTATAGGTAGAATATAATTAATATTTTATAGTTAAGCTTAAGTTAGTTTATAAGTAATATCTAAAACTTAAAGGTAAATAACTTATCTCGATCTAAGATAATCTCGTTAGGTAGCTTATATTAGCTTACTACTATTTTAAGGAATACGTACGCGAGTTCTTTAGCGTTACTTCCTTCCTCATATAGTACGAAGTATCTATATTTAGTAAGTCGATCCGTGATAATCTAAATAGTATTAAATACTATATTAGTTATTAGTTCTTTTAATAGTAGTAGTTTAATAACGAAATCAAATGTAATCGACTCCTATACTCTAGTAGATATTACTAGTGATTTGAGAAGACTATATAGTACGTATCTATTTAACTTGCTTTTTATATATATATTATATTCTCTAATAAAGTTTTCTATTTGCTTTCTTATACCTAGAAAGTAATAGTCCCTAGCTATTCGTTCGAAGGTTCTTATAATCCCTTAGTAACTATACGTAAGTAATAAGTATTACTCTATTACGAATATCTATCTTAGTTTACTTAGGATATATATAAGTCCTTTAAACCTAAGGAAGCTATCTTCGTCTATTATGAAGTTATCCGTAGGGTTACTAGTAACTCGCTATAAGGGGCGAGCCCCAGGATTAAGCACCGGCGATACCTATGCTTACTAAGCCTAGCGGTACCTGTATATTTTCCTTCGGAGCTAGGCTAGAACCTGACTCTCTCCTATATCGAACTTCTTAAATACTATACTTAACTATCTGCGTACGCGTTACTTACTTATAATATTAAGTTCGATCAAATAACTAGCTCCTGTAGCTTTTATATCAGCGTCCGAATAATTATAGTTAAGGAATAAAGTCTTTGATAAATTATTAATAATAGGATAGTAAAGGTACGAGAGTAATAGAAGCCGAATCGATACTAATAATACCTAGAGAAAAGCTCTAGGAACGCGAGAAAAGATAAAGATTCGATAGATTCTGCTATTCTTAAGCTAGAATACGCTTAATTTATCCTTTAAACTTATAAGATAAAAGCAGAAAGGTAACTAAAAATTTTTTATAAGAGTAGAAAGGTAAGGAGTAGCTTAAGGTATAAACTACTTCTAAATAGATAAGGAAAGCGGCGATAATCAGTCGGTTACTACTTACGAATAAGCGGATAATAGAAGCTATTCGATAGCTTAAGTAGAATATATACCTAAAAGATATAAGGAGCGACTATCGCTAGCCGGTAGCCGCTTAGGAACGCGTAGATAATAAGAACCTTTCGACGATATTTAAGATAAAGGAAAGAAGTTTACTTTACCTTATATAGGAAAGCGGTAGCTACTTAATAGTAGCTACTATAAAGATATCAGAAGATAATAATATAAGTAAGCTATAATAAAGAACTACTCCGGAGGCAGCTGCGTATACGCTAGTCTTCGGACTCTGAAGAAGTACTCTAGTAAGCTAGAGACAGAAGATAGAAGACGCTTAAAGTAGATAATATAAAGAGGAGTTATAACGAAAGACTACTCCGGGGGTAGATAGCTATAAAAGCGCTAGCCTCCGGACGCTTAAAGAAGGGCTCCGCGATATTAGAAGCGGAAGAAGGTTTATCTTACTTTAAATAGAAAAGTAGCAGCTATATAATAGTAGCTACTATAAAGACGCCGGAAGATAATAATATAAAGGGGGCTATAATAAAAGACTACTCCGGGGGTAGATAGCTACGTAAGCGCTAGCCTCCGGAAGCTTAAGGAAGGGCTCCGCGATATTAGAAGCAGAAAGAGGTTTATCCCACTTTAAATAGGGAGGCGGCAGCTATATAATAGTAGCCGCTGCAAAGACGCCGGAAGACTATAAGAAGGAGGCTAAAGCTATATAGCGATAGCAGAACTACTTAAGTCTTAAGTGCGAGTCGATATAGTCGGCTCGCTAAAGGAATAGATAGGAGAGTAATAATAACTAGCCGGAGCGCGAGCTATTATAATTAAAGAAGAGAAAGCGAGCTAAGGAAGTCAGCTCGCTAGAAGAGTAATATAAGGGTTAAGAATAATAATAGTAGAACGCCTAGGGTTTAGTAATAGAACGCGGTTATTAACTATAGGGGGGTTCTACGACTAATTACTATTAGTTTCCGCTAGAAAATAAGCGGGAGGAGGGGAGTAATATAAGGGGCGAGCCCTAGGATTAAGCACTAGCGATACTTATGCTTACTAAGCCTAGCGGCACCCGTATATTTTCCTTCGGAGCTAGGCTAGAACCTGACTCTCTCCTATATCGAACTTCTTGAATACTACACTTGACTATCTGCGTACGCGTTACTCACCCGTGACACTCGCTATACGTATTTATCTAATATATATACGTTTTTAATTTAATTCATAAGATATTCGTCTTCTAATACTACGACTATTACTAGGAGTTCGTAGTTATATTCTATTCCTTCCTTTCCCTCTTTAAGGATAGCTTAGAGCCTCTCTATAGGTTTTCCCGAGTAGTCTTATCGTTTACTAAGAGTATTAGCTCTTATATTTTCGCTACCTTTTCTATAGGTAATATTAAACTTTAGAGTTAAGAGTTCCTCTGACTACTTAACTTATCTTCTATTTAATATTTTTATTAATATAAATAATATTAGATTCTTATAATCGATCTAGATCTAGATAATATACTTTACTCTTTCTAAATAGTATCGCTATTACTTATAAGCAGCTACTATAGCGAGTAGTTCCTTATTATATATATCGTAGTTAAGCTCTATAGGTGAAAATATCTAAGAGTAATACGCGATAAGATATAGTTATTTATTATACTTCTAGCTTAAGTATACCTCTAGTACGAAATCCGAAGCGTTAGTTTATATTACTATTTCGAGGTTTAGATCGTAAGTAGCTAGGATAAGTATATTAGTAAAGTATTCTTTTAGTATCCGGAACGCTTCTTCTGCTATAGTTATCTAAAGGAAGTCCTAGTCCTTCTTAATAAGATCTATAAGTACTTTAGCTACTATAAAGTAATTCTTAATAAATCTTCTATAGAAATTCGCGAATCCGAGGAAGGATTATACTTCCTTTACGCTACCTAGTATTAGCTACGTAAGTACTGCCTTAACCTTAATCAGGTCTATTCGGACTCTATATTATCTGATAATAAATCCTAAGAAGTAGATTTCTTCTTAGTAAAATTCGTATTTCTTTAGTTTAAGGAGTAGCTTAGCGCTCTTAAGTTTCTTAAGTACTTTATATACGTATTAAATATACTTAGTTTCTATCTTAGAGTAGATAAGTATATTATCTAAGTAAGCGATTACGAAAACGTCGAGGTATTTATATAATTAGTTATTAATTATCTATTAGTACGATATAAGTACGTTCGTAAGCCTAAATAGCATAACTTAGTATTTATATAAGCTATAGTATATTCTAAACGCTATTTTCTATTCTTCGCCGGGTTTTATCCGTATAAGGTTATATACTCTAGTTAGTACTATAGAAAGGCCTTATTCTTAGGACTTTCCCGGAAAAGTTACTTATAATCCTTATACGCTACTAGTATTCGCTTTAGTATAGAGGCCTAGGTTTAGTCCTCGTTAGTCGAGAGAGCTATATATAACTCGTCTCGCTTCGGGTCGTTATCTACTTATTTAAGTACCCTACGGTCGCTTTTATACTAGTAATAGTTTATTATAATTCGCTCTTTCTACTAGTTAATAGTAGGGTTATAGAGTTTTAACTATAGTATACTAAGTACTAACTTATAAGCGCTTAAGTTAATAATATTAAATTTAATATCTTTAGTATATCCTTTTAATATTTTCATATTTAACTAATCGGTTTAGAGAGTTATATATCTATTCTTATTTCCGATAGTATCTTTATCTAACGCGAATAGATAATATAAGAGTTCCTTCTTAACTAGTCTAAACCTATAGTTTACTATTATCCTATAATCTATAAAATTACCTATAGCTCTAGAGTCTACTATAGCTCTAAGCGCTTATCCTCTGAAATAAACTATTAGGAATAGTTATTATCCCTTTCCTATTATATAAAGTTCTTTATTATATAAGTTCCTAGGCTCTTTATAGTTACTTATCGATAGCCTTTTATCGCCGAGACCTTCTAGTTTTTTAATATCTCTAGAACTTCTAAGGCTATATAGTAGATATTATTATTATCTTCCGTAAGCTAGAATACTAGTATCTGTTTCTAGGGCTAAAAGTCAGCGTTCTCCTTTCCTTTATAATAGATATTATATAAGTTAATCTAGTAGAACGATTATATAAGTATAGCATATTATAGGTAATTAATCTATAATATGTTATTCTTCTTTTCGATCTTTCGGAGTTTATCTTTTGCCTATTCTCGTAATCCTCTATAAACCGCTAGTCTTATTTATATAATTAGTATATAATCTATATTTTCTCTAATAATATCCTAGTATTACTTACTGCGTCTAACCCCTTATTCGGTTTCGCTTAGTATATCCTTATATCCTTAGAGTATATAATAGATTCGTATTAATAAGTCTAAGTATACTTTCGCTAAGTCCTTCTAATATTAGATAGCTTCTAACCTTATATTATCATAGGATAGCGATTTCTCAATAACTTCTATTATACTATTTTCGAAGATTTCCTTTACTTCGGTATAAGCTATCCTGATACTCTTCTTACTTATAGCGATAAGAAGTCGTATATATTCTTTAAAAGTGATTTCTAATCCGTTAGAGCTATATTCAGAAGGTATATTAGAACCGGGTCCTGAGTTCTCGACGTCGAGTCGATTTATAGTCTCGCGGAGTTCCTTCTTATTATCTAAGTTAATATTAATATAGTTATTATCTAATTCTAGTCCCTCTTAGATGTAGCTAGTATATAATATTATTAGTTTATTATAACTTCCTCTCTCTTAGATAGTAGCGTTAAGTTCTTATCGTAGTAGATAGCCCTAGGATCTTTTTCCTCCGCTTTAATTACTTTTATAGTTCCTTGCGAGATATTCTAGTTTTCTATAATTAAAATACGTACGATCTTATATATGTTTTATTCGCTACTATAGCGATAATTCTTTCTTATATATAGCGTCGAGTTCTATAGGGTCTCTATAGTCTCGTTTATTATAACTAGAGTAGTTAACCTTACCTCTGAATCCTCTTTCGCTTATTCGCTTATAGTTAGGGTCGAATTTTCCTTTTTTCTTTATACTACGTTTATACTAGTTATTACCGATTTTGTACGTAGCCTTAATAAGTTAGCTAAGGGTAGTGACTTTAGCTCTATAGCGTATAAGCTCGTCCTTAACGAAATCCTTAAGACCCTTTCGGTATACGTATATAAGTACTTCGTTACCCTATTCGGTATAAGTAGAATAGCGCTGAAAGTCCCTAGTATAAGCAGTTACTAACCCTTTCTATCGTAGAGCTTCGATAGCTCTCTCTGCCTCCTTCTGTTTATCTATAACTCTAAAATTAGCTTTTAATTCTTTAAGGAATCTATCCTATATAATGAATATATCGATAGTAGTTTACTCGGCTTTATTAGCGTTAATAACTCCTTCTTTATTACTATTAATAAAGTAGTCCTCGAGAAACCCTTTAATCTAATTCAAGGCTTTACCTTCGAGCAGGGTGATTACCTAAAGGACTATCTCGGTATCGGACTGAAAGCGGTCGCTATTGAATTTAATATAAAGTCGGAGTTAGAGTATAAATCCTTAAAGCTTATTACGTTCTCTTATAAAGGCTTTAATATTCTTATATCGAATGTTCTTATCGATTTCTCCAACTAGAGTAATAAGTGTATCGATCCTTTTAGATATTAATAATAAAGTAGGTGCTCCCCGAGAGCTTCTTAAGATAAATATATCTTACTTGATCTGACGTATACGCTAGTACCTGTTAGTACGGTACTTAAAGTGTAACGTATAGTAGGGCGTGGTATTCGTTCTAGAGTACGAAAGAGGTTAGTTAGGTAGGCAGGGACGCTATTACTAGATTAAGTCTAGTAATCTTTATAAGTTACTAAGTATAGGTAAGATACTATATTTTAAAAACACTAACACCACGAAGAATCAAATTTTTGGAATAATGTTAAATCAATATTGGATTTGTAACTAGTACCTTAGTCAGTTTACTAGTACCTTGGTTAGTTTACTAGTACCTTGGTTAGTTTTACCTGCATTGGCATACACACCCTGTACCTTATCAGTACATGGTCTTAGTACCTGGTTCAGTACCTTACCCATGTACCTTATTGTACCTGGCACCTACACCCTGTATCTTATCAGCAGCCTGTACCCTGCATACTCTATTAGAGTTACCATAAAGGTTCTCGATAGAGTTCTACTACTCTCTAGTACGTATATCGTACTTCTAGAGGTTTCTACTAACGTACTACTGACATAGTATAATTCTACAGTATACGTGTCTTCTTCTATAGAGTTCTGTATTACGTAGTATAGAATATTCTAGAGAGCTCACATAGCTATATAAGTAGCTAGAATCTCTCCTGTAGTTAGCTCTCTTCAAGCAATCAAAGCAAGTTAAATTGATCACCTATTATTCTGTTATTCTGACCTTTAGCCGATTTCCACCCTTAATTTTCACAATTAACGCGTCGTACGATATCGCCGATACTCGGAATCGATTCCTTAAGGCTTATTACCTTAATAGTACCGATACTAGGTCTAGCGTGGCCGTCTATTGGTAAGAAGGATACTAACCGACGTGTTCATAGTTAAAATATCCTTAGAGAAGCGCGATAACTTAAGGTTATATGCTCTCACAGGGGAAAGAAGAAGTCTAGAATCCTTTACGTATAATCCCTTGCGTTTCTAGACTCTCTGATTATTTATCATAAAGCTACAGAGGCCTAAGGGGGCTAGGACGCGCTTTAGGAGGCGATCTAATAACTGAAGCTCGATAGCGCGGTATAATATAAGTAGTAAACCGCGGTATTATATAAACTTATAAGTAGAGGAACTATACTAGCTGGAGTACTAGGATATAATAGTATACAGGAGAAGGGGACTAGGACGTAGGTAAAGGTCGCCGCCGCCGGAATCGCGAAGAGGAACGAAATAGTTAACGTATCCTTAATAATATCTACCGCGAGAGCCTTATAACTTAATAGTATTACTACTAGGGAGATACGCCTCGCTATTAATAGCGAGACTACGAAATCACTCCTTAGAGCATAAGAGAAGCCTAACGAATATATTGTTAAGTAATCTAATATCGCTATCACTAGCGTACTAGGCGAATATACTAGCTACGATCATAATAACAGCGTACGTACTACCGCGTCCCTACTAGCTATAATAATAACGAAATAGATCGAGTCTGCGAGACTAATAAGCAGTAGAGATATATTTCTATATACTGGAAACGCGATAGTAGTAGAGAGGCTAGTATACTATAGGAACTAGTAGCAGGGTAAGCTAGGTAAAGGAGTAGAAGTTATAATGCTAAGCTAGAGAGTAATAGTATCTAATATACCTATTAAAAGTATTAATATAAATGACTAGCAGAAGACGATTAATTCGCTATACTATAATAATATAGGGCTCATTAGAAGCGCCGACGAAATCAAGAGAGTTATATAGCTCTCGAAGGCGAAAGCCGGAAAGTCTTATAATATAATCATAATGGATTTCTATAAGGTGGAGACAGCGAACGCCTGTATCGAAGCACGCCGAATTATATAAGAAGGAGCTCTAAAGGCCACTTAGCAATTTAGCTAGAGAGTATAAATCGTATAGTACTTTAACTACTACAGCTTCGATCATATAGCCAGAATATATTAAGCAGACCGGAAGTGCGGTTTCTATAGTTCGAAAGAGTACCCTACGAAAGAGCACTTAGAACCTAGTAACTTATAAAATCATAAGTATAATAACTATAAGGGGAAGTACCCCGCCTTCTAGAGAGAGTATAAATAGCGCTAGAGAGCAGCAGATAGAGTCTCGGCCGAAAGAAAGAGGCTCCAGATAGAGCTATTATTCCTTATAGTACTAATCTTAACTCCTTTAGTATCAGAACGAGGATTAAGGTAATCTACTCCTCTACCCTCTACTCCTGATAATAATAGAATAGATATTATCGAAGATATAGCGGACCTCCTAGCGCTACTAGATAGCGATAATATAGACTTCGACGCTATAATTAAGATAATATTATTAATCTTCGGGGTATAGCTATAACTATAGACCCCTAAATATATACGGTTCGCTATACTATCCCTAGAGTATATAGAGAATATGTTCGGAGTAATATTTAAGCCGACCGAAAGAGCGAGAGCTATTAAAAGTGTAGTAAGGAAAATCCAGAGCTCCCTACTCAAACTAACCGAAGATAGTAATACTAGTAATAGCTATATAGTAGTACGAGGTATAAAAAGAGCCCCGAAGAAGAACTATAAGGTATTAATAAGTAGCGTTAAGTTAGCCCGAATAACCGAGTCCGGTAGACAGAAAAATCTGGATAAGGAGATCGATCGAATAATTATATACGAGGCAGTAATAGTAGCTCCTATAGTAGACTGTACTAGTACCGGATCAGGCGCCGAATCCAATATAATCGGATCCGTTGTATTAAGCTTATTATCGAGCTTATCGTTAGCAGCTACTGCCTTTACTATCGGAGGAGTAGTTATACGGCTATAGTCTTCATAGGCCTCTAAATGAGTATATAATAATACTTAATACTTTCTATTCTATAGTATAATATGCAGAAGTTATACGATATAATAAACCTGCTTATAAGGAACGAGAAAACCTGGATATATGATATTATTATAATATAGGAGCTATAGCTAAACTTATGCGACGAAAAAGCTACTTATAACTTATCTTAAGGCAGATTTAACGTATACTTTAGTAACGCTGAAAGGCCTCTAGTAGGTTTCTATATTAATAGCAAAATCAACCTGATATTACTAAAAGTGACCGGCTGGGGACTATACTTATACTTAGTATATATTACTATTAAGATAGAAGAAGGAGATAAGGTAATTATAATATATAACGTATATAACTTATATAGTATAATATGGCCCTATCCGGAGGGGAGATAGGAAGGAGTCTCCTAAGAGAGTATCCTATTAGAGCTAGATTTAGCTCTAGGGAAGTTCAAAGATAATAGCTAGGTAGTTATCAGCGACTTTAACTTCTACTACGAAGAATAGTTCGGGACCCTACTTCTACTAGAGAGCTCTATAATAATCTAGATACACGCTGAAGCAGCACGCGCTATAATAATCGAATATAACCTCGAACTTACTATACTATAGGGGGCAGTAACGAGACTAAGATCAGATATAAGGTTAGACCTAAAAGATATAATAATCGACTTAAGCTAGAGTAGCGAAATACTAGCTGAATAAGTCATAATATGCAAGATTATAGAGGACCTGGATATAGTATTAGACTATATGCTAGTCGAGATAGTCTTTATAATCGACCACTCGAGGATAATAATTAAAGAAGCGTATAACTATCGCTCGATGAATACAGAGGAGTTTATTAAAACTCTTAAGATACTTATCTTATCTAAGGATAAGCTTAACGTAATTACTATAACGAATGACCTCGAGAGGATCATAGATAAGATAATTATAATAATATAGACTACTGCTAATAGCGCGACCTTACTTAAATAATATATACTAAGAATAGTCCCGGGATTTATACCGGAATATAGAGAAGTGATCGACGAAGTTACCCGAAGAAAGCGTATATAGGAACGAGACTCCGCGACTGAATACGATCGAGAGGAGTATACTAAAGTAAAGAGAGTAAGGAGGAAGGTGATCTCTCGCGTATAGAGAGATATCTATAGAGAAAAAGTATTAAAGGTTACGGACGAAGCTAGACTATAGTCTCTTACTAAATAGACCTGATAGAGGGGTTCGAGAAAACTAGCGTTTACATTAGATATTAAGAAAGCTGATAGTACTATAGCAGATAATACATAAGAGAAGGCAGAAGTGTAACGTTCCCGGTTCTGACTAGTACGCGGTGTACAGGCTCGTCGGTTAGTATCAGCTATAAAGTAAAGTAAACAAGAAGTTCGGTTCTTAATTGGAATTAAGACGTTATAAGCAGGTGTTAATTGCTATATGAATTTAAGCACGAAGCTCCTATCTAATAGCAGAAGTGCTAGTCTTATATAGAACCTTCGTTCCCTTATGCTAGCTGTGCAAGACCGTCTTATAGAGCGCGTAAGCTCTCGCGACTTGTCTAGCAGTCTAGTATATCACGTGATCCTAGATCACCTATAGCTATAATATTATTATTACTTTAATACAGGTAGACGTATAGTACTACTCGCTAGTTTATACTATAACCGTGTTAATACCTTTCCTCTAATAGTACTAACTCTTTTCTAGTATAAAAACTCGTCTAGTATATACTACTAGGTAGTACTATCAGTATTCTAGTGCTAGGACGGTTTTAGTACTAAGAACTATACTAGTTCGTAACACTATCCCCCTTCTGTCTTAGCGTATCCCTACGCTTAAGTACGCCTAAGGAAATATCGACGACTGCCTATAGCTATCTCCTTCTTTTATTATGCCCCCCGAACGCTCAACGAAACGAGTTAATCATATTATACTTAGAAGATAAATAGAACTAAGTAGTAGAATCATAGTACTATATACTAGATATAAAAAGGCGGAATATAAAGAGTATATATCGCCTCGCGATCCTAAACTAACTAGATATAGTCGTTACGCCCGACTAAATAAATCCTGCGATATTCGTATAAGGAACCGAATACCTGTAGCTTCCGAATAGGAGAGTCTAGATTCCCAAATCGAGAAACTAGAGGATAAGGAAGACTCGGCTATAGCCGAGTTCTATACGCGAATTATAAGGTTAAAGAAACAGAAACGTTTCTTATACGAAAGGTAGCAAAAGATAATCGCTACTAGTTTGAATTCGATAGCTGAGCTCGATGCTCTTAAAGCTCTAGAGAAGGAAGAAAAAGAGAAACAGGAAAGAGAGAGAGTACCTAACGACGCTAAGTTAGCGGGCACAGAACCCTCTAGTTCCGATATCCCTATTGACCCCTCGTTCGACCTGACAGTCGACCTTCCTTTTAACCCTACTAACTCGCTCTAGGCAGATCTGGGTTTTATCGATAGAAATTAGCTAGTAACACTAGGCAGTAAAAGCTTAACTTAGGTTCCTATATATTTTCCGAATATAAGTAGTTCTTCTATTTCACTAGGTATCTAATAATACCTTGTTTATACTAATAGTCTAGTAGTTCTTCTATATCGTATTCTACGAGTAAGTTAACTAGTTCAATATATATCTTCGGGGCTAGTAGTGCTCCCGGTAGTGCTTTTTTTAATAAGGATATATAGAATATCAGGAATATTTTCTTTATTATAGCTAGTAGCTAGAGTTTATAATTTAAAGGTCCTTTAATACGTTTAATTTTAAAAGGTCCAAGTTTCTTATAGTCTAGCTTATCGCTTAGTCTCTATATATTAATGTTTTTCCGTAGAAAGTAAACCCTATCCCCCTCTTATAGCGTTAGCTCCTAACTATAATTCTTATTATAGTAGTGCGTATTCTTCTCTACTATAAACTAGAGTTCCTCTGCGAGTTCCTTATAGAGGTCCTAGATATTCCGGACCTAGATACGAGCTATATTATTATCCTTAACTATTAAGTTAGGTTCTCTATAAGCGATAGGTTCGTAACTATAATTCGCGAAGAATAGTATAACTTTTATTATTTCCGTAGTCGAGCTATTATATATAAATTCTGCTAATAGTAGTAGTTCTACCTAATTGTTTTATTAATAGTTAATATAGTAGCGTAAGTATACTTCAACTACTTAGTTTATTCTTTTATTTCCTCTATTAGTCTGAGGATAGAAAGCTATTAATAGTTTCCGTTTAGTTCCTAGGAACTTTATTAAAGTATTCTAGAACTTTAATATAAATAACTTATCTCGATCTGATACGATTTCTTCGGGTATTTCGTGCTTAGAGACTACCTCCTTAAGGTATACTTATACTAAGTATTCGGCCGTAAGAGTAGATAAGACTAGTACTAAGATCATATACTTAGTAAGTCTTTCTATAATAATAAGTATTATATTATAGCTAACTCCCGTGACCGGGTCCTTCGATAGTAGCAATAGCCCTATAAAGTCCTATGATATCGATTTCCAAGATATTAGTAATATTAGTACTATGATTATCTGCCTATAAGGTATATATCAGGAAGACTTATTCCTGATATAAGTATTATAGTTAGCTAGTACTTCTTTAATTACTTAGCGGAGTCCTTCCGACTAGTAGTTTCTTGAAATCCTTAGATATGTTCTTCGTATCCCTTAGTATCTATACGCGGGAAGCTCGTATTATTCTTTAACGTATACTTCTACTAAGCTTAGCGGAAGCTAAACTTTCCCGTTGACTCGCATAATACTATTCTTAATTATATTCCTTATAACAGGTTCCTCAGTCTTATCTAAGGATATTCTGTCTTTCTTCTAGGCTTCCTTTAAGGCGTTATACTAAGGTCCCTTGATTTCTTACTTAATTATAGTAGCTTCTCGGACGTTAATAACTATATCTCTATTATCTAGCTATTTAAGTAGGGCGGTCTTATTATAGACCTTATTATCCTTATAACCTAGTAATCTACTTAGAGTATCTGCTCGTGTATTATCTTTTCCTTATATATACTTAATAACTAGGTCAAAAGAGGCGAGTTCCTCTAACTATCGAGCTAATTAACGATTATCTAAGACCTTAGTAGTTATAAAGGTTCGGAGATTCATATAGTTAGTATAGACGATAACTAGGAACTTAGCTCCTTATAAGTATATTTTCTAGTGTTTAAATGCTTTAACGATCGCTATAAGTTCTTTCTTATAGATATTATAATTCTGTTCGGCCGGAGATATTTTCTCTGAAAAGTAAGCGACTAAGTATAGTTATCTTTCGTTATCTCGCTATAAGTGTACTGCGCCGGTATAAGTATCAGAGGTATCTATTTCTATTATACTTTCCTTCTCTTTATCGAAACTATATAGGATTAGTTCTTTTATGAATTCTTTCTTAATTCTCTAAAAAGATTCTTTATACTAGCTAATCTAGGTGAAAGAAACGCTTTTCCTTATTAAGCTCGTAAGTAGTTTAGTAATCTTAGAATAGTTTCTAATAAACTATTAGTAGAAGTTAGCGAAACCTAACTATAATTATATATCCTTAACGTTCTTTAGTAATTCCTATTCTTTCACGGCTCTGATTTTCTCTAGGTTAATACTTATCTCTCCCGGGCGAATAATATATCTTAGGAAAGTGACTTACTTAACTAAGAATTCATATTTCGATATCTTTAGTCTAGAATCTACTTTACGTAGTACTTCTATAACTTAGGTAACGTAGCCCTAGTGTGCCTCGATAGTTTCCGAGTATACTAGGATATTATCTAGGTAGTATATAGCGAATTTCCTAATGAAATCTTTAAGAATATTATTATTTTATCTCTAATATATAGCTAGGGTATTAGTTAAGCCGAATAGTATTACTATATATTCCTATAGCCCTAAGGGTAATACGAAAGTAGTCTTCTACTCGTGTCCCTCCTTGATTCGGATCAAATTAAACGTATTACGTTAGTCTAACTTAGTATATATCTTTACTTTAGCTAGCTTATCCCGCAGGTACTAAGTATTTAATAAAGGGTATATATCCCTTATTATCTTACTATTAATTATCTAATAGTCTCTATAAAGTCTCCCTTTAGGATCTCTTACTTTCTTAACTACTAGTATATTAATAGTATAAAGTGACTTAGATTTCCGAATCTATCTTTTCTTTATACTTAACTCCTAATACTCCTTAAGCGTCCTTATAGTATTATAGTTATAGTAGCGAAGTTTCTTTGCGATAAGTATAAATCTATCCTTAAAGTTTATTTTATAATCCTAGGGTTTATACTTAAGTAGAGCTCTTATATCCTGCGGATCCTCGAATAATTTCGAGAACTTCTTATATAGTTCGAGTAGCTATTCCCGAATATTATCTATCTGACTAAGATAATTCCTAGGTTCTATCTGACTAGGAACTCGACTTAACTAGCTAGAGTCTATCGGCGTTATTATTAAGGAGGCAGCGCTAGCCTTTCTTTTGCTAGCTAGTTAACTGCGTTTATATTTATAGTTACTAAACGTGACTTTCTTAGTTACCTAATCTACGCTAGGATTATAGTTATATAGCTATAACGTTCCTAATACGATATCGTATCGTCTAGTAAGTATAATATTAAAGTAAAGCGTTTCTTCGTATTTATTAATAACTATCTTTATTCCTCTTATCCTTCTGCGGACTTATCTATCTAATCCGGCGCCTTTTCTATCTAATAAAGTAAAGCGATATAGTTTCAGGTTAATAGTAGTAGGAATATTCTATTTCTCGATAAAAGCTAAGTTTATAAAGCGTCTTATAGCTCCTAAATCGATAAGTGCTTTTATCTTAATACTATCTACTATAACCGGTAAGATTAACTAATCGAACTCTCTAGTAGCAGTAAGCTCTAGGTATAGTAGTTCTATTACAGAGTAATCACGTGCTTCTTTAATGATTCTTCTTGTTATTTCGTCTAACTAGGTCCTAAGGCCGGGTTCGTAGGTAATCAGAGTATAAGGTATATAGTAATAGAGATTAACCTGCCTATAAATCGGATCTAGTACTATTCTTTAATAGGTAGCTAGTTCTAACGGGTACTATCTTCTCTACTAATAATATTCCCCTCCTGTTTCCTCGGTGATAGCTTAAGTATCTTTAATTTAAAGGAACTAATCTAATTATTCGAATTCTTTTAGTTCTAGTTCTCCTTCGAGGTTAGCCACATAACGATCTAGTCGTTCCTCGACATCCCCGGTATTAACTTAGAACATAATAGTAGTAGTATCGCAGTAGGTAACGATATAGTCTATACCCGGGTTAAGTATATTATAAGTTCGGTAATATTCTATAAAATCGGACTTAGTTCTATTATAAACTTATATTCTTCTTCTATTATTATGATTTCGAAGAGTCCAGTTTTCGTTATTATACGGAAGATTATCGTGCAGATAGTTACTTTTATCTATAATACTCTAGCTTTCTTAGTCTTCGTCTAGAAGTTCAATTAAGTTCTCTTCGAATTCTTTACTAGATTCATAGGCTATAAAGTCCTATAAGCTCTATTCTGCGCTAGAAGCTTCTCGGTAATCTAGCTTCCTTTCGGCTAGTCCGAACTCTCTCTTAGGTTTATTCTAGGGTTTCCTTTCCTGTTTCTTCTTCTGAGAATAATTATAGGTAAGGTATCCTAGCTTACTATACGTATAGTATAAGCCCTTCTCTTAGCGTTTATCTTTCTTAGCTTAGCCCTTAGATCCTCTTTCTACTCTATCTATTTCTATCGGATTATAGTAGTTATATTTATTATTCGGGTAAGGTTAGAAATTTCCCTGATATTTACTATATCGTTATAGAAATTAAGGTTTCTAGAAGTAAATAGGAGTAAAGTATCCTCCTTTTTCTTTCGCTCGTTCCTAGATTTATTTATTAATAGTAGTAAACGATTTAATTAGGTCTTCTAAGTTATCTAGTTTATCGGTCCTAGAAAGCTTATCCTTAATATAGTCCTTAAGGCCCCGGTAGTATTAGGCTCTTAATCTACTGTCTATCTAGTCTAATTGCATAGAGTAGCAGTAGAACTCAGTAGTATATTCGTAAACAGATCCTCGCTATCGAATTCCGAGCAGGTACTTCTTAGCTTATTCTTTCTTATTAGGGTCTCTAAAGACTCCTTTAATAGCCGTAGTGAAGCCTGCGACGGTTCGAAAGATAACTCGACTCTTTTCGGTTATAGTAATAGAATAAGCCCCGGTTAGGTATCGATTAACTAAGTAATCACTTAAGGCCGGTTCGATCCAGTAGGCTGCGGTATTATAGAGGAACGAGGTAATCTATAGTACTTTAAGGGAATCTGCTTCGAACTTATCTCCGTTGAAAGCGAGATATATTTAGTACTAAAGGATAAATTAACCTAAGTTATTGCGGTTTCTATAATAAGTGTTAGGCAAGTTAACTCGGGGTAGAGTAACTTTATTAATCTTTTCCGTCTTACTAACTTAGGATCCTTCTCCTATAACTAATCCTTCTTTAGGAGCTATTTCGTTCTTACTAATAATACTTTAAGTGAAGTGCTTAAAGTATAACGTTCCTGGTTCTGACTAGTACGCGGTATATAGGCTCGTCGGTTAGTATCAGCTATAAAGTAAAGTAAACAAGAAGTTCAGTTCTTAATTAGAATTAAGACGTTATAAGTAAGTATTAATTACTATATGAATTTAAGCACGAAGCTCCTATCTAATAGCAGAAGTGCTAGTCTTATATAGAACCTTCGTTCCCTTATACTAGCTATACAAGACCGTCTTATAGAGCGCGTAAGCTCTCGCGACCTGTCTAGTAGTCTAGCATATTACGTGATCCTAGATCACCTATAGCTATAATATTATTATTACTTCAATACAGGTAGACGTATAGTACTACTCGCTAGTTTATACTTTAACCGTATTAGTGCCTTTCCTCTAATAGTACTAACTCTTTTCTAGTACAAAAACTCGTCTGGTATATACTACTAGGTGGTACTATCAGTATTCTGGTGCCAGGACGGTTTTAGTGCCAAGAACCATGCTGGTTCGTGACAAGAAGCCCTGAAAATAAGCTTCTTCCTGCTACTGCTAAAGGCGGATCTATCGGATATCTATAACTATAACTACCCTATGAGAGCTGAATAGTGGAAATAAGTTAATAAGTAGGAAGTATCTGAGGCACTCTGAGAAGTAGTACTAGATAAAGCACTAGGAGAAGATAGTATACTTAATAGGGTATTATAAGCCGCGGCAGAGATATTAATACTATTATATACTACTCTATTTAATCTATTAATAAAACTACGCTATTACCCCTTAAGTTTCAAAAGCTTAATTATAGTCGCACTATAGAAACCTAAGAAGGAGTGCTACGCTGAGCTAAAATCCTATCGGCTAATCGCTCTTATGAATACTATAGGGAAAATACTTAATATAGTACTCGCGAAGAGAATTTAATACTACGCTGAAAAATACTTCCTTCTACTACTTATATATACTAGTAGCAGAAAACAGTCGTTATACGAATACGCTATATACCTTCTTAAGGAGAAAATCCATACGGCCTAGAGAAGAAGGAAAATTATAAGCTTCCTTATACTAGACGTATCTAGTGCTTTCGATAACGTATTATATAAGCGACTCCTTTATAATATAAGGAAGAGAAGACTACTTACGGAGATTATCGATTAGGCGGAGAGTTACTTGAAGGACCGCACTACGAGAATCAAACTATACGAAGGTATAAGCTAGCTATTCGATATACCTATAGGAATTCTATAAGGCTTACCCCTTTTACTAATATTCTACTTATTCTATAGCGCTGACCTCCTGGAGATCGGGAGAGAAAGCGAGCTGATTACTAGATATATTAACGATATAGGCTTCCTCGTGGAAGGCTCCTCTACTATAAGTACTATCCGCAAACTCGAACTCCTCTACCTTAAAGCTGAAGAGTAGGCCTGTAAACACGCCTTAGTATTCGCCCTATAGAAGTACGAATTAATATACTTCATATATAAGGGAGATACGAAGAAGTTCAAGAAGAGGGACCTCGAGTTAGATCTAGGAGAGGGCTATATTATCCTAGCGATAGATAACGCTAGATACTTAGGAGTTATACTCGATAAGGAACTTAATAGGATAGTATATATAGAACACGTTAAGAAGAGAGTGGAGGTCTCGATACAGGCGCTAAGAGCTATTATAAGCTCTAAGTAGGGAGCTATAAGAGAGGATATATTAATATTAATTAAGGCGATTATTATACTATAGATATTCTTCGGGAGCTTAACTTAGTAGATTATAAACCCTCTTAAAGGGAAGAAAACACATCGGAATAAGATAATCTAAATACTGAACGCTCTCTAAAAGAAAGCTCTATATATCGTAATAGGTACCTTTCGATCGACTTCTATAGTAGTACTAAGCGCCGAAACGGAAATACCTCTAGTGGAGATATAACTAGACTAGATCAGCTTAATTACTATTAACTATATTAAAGTATTACTAATATACTAATATATAAGAATTCTACGAGAGAGAAGTAATAACCCTAATATCGATAAGAATAGACGCTTACCTCTATACGAGTTAGAGGTGAAGATAAGGAGAATAATTAGCGACGAAGCGTAGAAGAAGATCGAGCGGTAAATACTTATTATAGCAGAGCTCTAGTAGGTTCCCTCGGTAATCCGAATTAAAGATAAGAAGAAGGCAGTTAAATCATACGACACCCTATAGAAGAGTAACCTTATTACTTATATGCAGATCTTCATAGATAGGAGCGATATTAATAAGGGAGTAGGCGCTGCAGTATGTATAATAAAAGATAGCTCGATAAGCAGATATATATCAGCCCCTTAAACTAATTCATAGTATACGGAGCCGAGCTCTATAGTATCTGAATAGCCCTGGATATAGCGATTAAAGACCCGAGAGTGAAGAAGCTTACTATCTTTATAGATAACTAGGCGGCGATTCTGTCGATAGTAAGACCTAGAAAATAGTTAAGGCAGATTATACTTCGGAATATCTACTACCTGTTGAACGTACTTAAGGAAAGGAATATATAGATCGGAATACGATAGATTCTAGTATATATAGGAGTAATTAGTAATAAATAAGCAGATATTCTTATAAAGGAAGCTACGGGGTAGAGAGCGAAAGGAGATAAGAGGCCTCGGACTAAGGTAACCTATATGAAGTAGCTCCTTTAACTCCTCTCCTCTTATAAGAGATATATTAAAGCTTACTTTCGCGGTAACTAGCGGGATATATAAGATAATAGAGAGACCAGAAGATCCTATAAGTATAAGTAAGGGAAATATAGATACTACTAGCTCGACCGATATATTAATAAAATCTACTTATACCTTTTAAAAGCCGAGGGAGCAGTTCTAATCCAGATAAGAACCGACTGAATTAGCTTCTATAGATACCTTTATAAGATCAAACGATTAGACTCTCTATAGTATACCTGCAGATAGGCATACTAAACAGTTCGCTATATTATTAAGGAATGCGAATTCCTCGACGAATATAGAGTCGAATACTTCAGTAATACATATATAGACGTAAGGACTTGTCTCAGCGACCCTGAGATTATCCTAACGATAGTTAAATTTATACTAGCGTCGAATATACTTTAATAATTCGGTACCTAGACTATATTATTACTACTAGAGAGGTAACTCCCCGATATGATACGTAAAGGGGATAGCTAGAGCAGTAACAGCGATCTTATTAACTATAATAATTAAGCTCCTTACCGTAGGAGCTATAATATTAGTAGCGTATATTATAAAGGAATAGAAGGCTAGGGACAGGTATAAGGTCGTATAGAGTTATAAGGTTTTAAGTCGTCTTTCTACTACTATTAGATTTCTTTTATTAATCTCCTTTATCTCTGATTAGCTCTAGATGCAAGGTTAATTGACTTATAGCCACACTTTGTACCCTAGCCTAGAATAGTGCGTCTGCATAGCGCTAGTTAGCAGCTAAATAATTATTAGAATTCAAAAAAAAAAAAAAAAAAGATACTATATTTGAGTTAAGCACGAAGCCTTTATCTAGTAAGTAGACGTGCTAGTATATATAGAACCTTTATTCTATTGAATCATCTGAATTATCTGAATTATTATCTAGTTCAGGAACTATAGGCTAATTCAGTATATAACCTTCGTCACGTGACCTATAGCTTCTCTATGCAGTATAGAGCTAGCCACGTAGGTTAGTCTGCCTGCCGAGCCTCAGGGCTATGTCACCTGTTATAGCCAAGGGTTATAACATATAGGATTAGTTCTTTTATAAATTCTTCCTTAATCCTCTAGAAGGCCTCCTTATACTAGCTAGTCTATATAAAAGGAATACCTTTCCTTATTAAGCTCGTAAGTAGTTCGATAATCTTAGAATAGTTTCTAATAAACTATTAATAGAAGTTAGTAAAACCTAACTATAACTACATATCCTTAATATTCTTTAGAGACTTCTATTCCTTTATAGCTCTAATTTTCTCTAGATTAATACTTATCTCTTTTAAGTAAATAATATATCCTAAGAAAGTAACTTATTTAACTAAGAATTTATATTTTAATAACTTTAGTTTAGAATCTACTTTATATAGAGCTTCTATAACTTAGGTAATAGAGCCTTAGTGCGCTTCGATAGTTTCCGAGTATACTAGAATATTATCTAGGTAGTATATAGCGAATTTCCTAACTTTAAGAATATTATTATTTTATCTCTAATATATAGCTAGGGTATTAGTTAAGCTGAATAGTATTACTATATATTCCTATAATTCTAAGGGTAATACGAAAGTAGTCTTCTACTTATATCCCTTCTTAATTCGGATCAAATTAAACGCGTTATATTAGTCTAACTTAGTATATATCTTTACTTTAGCTAGCTTATCCCGTAGGTACTAAGTATTTAGTAAAAGGTATATATCCCTTATAGTACTACTATTAATTATCTAATTATCTCTATAAGGTCTCCTCTTAAGATCTCCTGCTTTCTTAACTACTAGTATATTAATAGTATATAATAACTTAGATTTCCGAATCTATTCTTTCTTTATATCTAATTCCTAATACTCTTTAAGCGTTCTTATAGTATTATAATTATAATAGCGAAGTTTCTTTATAATAGATATAAATCTATCTTTAAAGTTTATCTTATAATCCTAGGGTTTATACTCGAGTAGAGCTCTTATATCCTACGGATCCTCGAATAATTTCGAGAACTTCTTATATAGTTCGAGTAGCTATTCCTGAATATTATCTATCTAATTAAGATAATTCCTAGGTTCTATCTAACTAAGAACTTAACTTAACTAGCTAGAGTCTATTAGCGTTATTATTAAGGAGGTAGCGCTAGCTTCTCTTTTACTAGCTAGTTAATTATATTTATATTTATAGTTACTATATATAACTTTCTTAGTTACTTAGTCTATATTAGGATTATAGTTATATAGTTATAATATTCCTAATACGATATCGTATTATCTAATAAGTATAATATTAAATTAAAGCGTTTCTTTATATCTACTAATAATTATCTTTATTCCTCTTATCCTTCTATAGAGCTATCTATCTGATCTAGCGCCTTTTCTATCTAATAAGGTAAGGCAGTATAGTTTCGGGTTAATAATAGTAGGAATATTCTATTTCTTAATAAAAGCCGGGTTTAGAAAGCGTCTTATAGCTCCTGAATCGATAAGTGCTTTTATCTTAATATTATCTACTATAACTAGTAAGATTAACTGATCGAACTCTCTAGTAGTAGTAAGCTCTAAGTATAAGAGTTTAGTTATAGAGTAATCATATGCTTCTTTAATGATTTTCCTTATCATTTCGTCTAACTAGTTTGGGAGCTAAAAGGTCAAGTTAGCACTGCCTGATACCTCATATTCATGACTTACGCATGGTTGCTATTGTTGTCGTTGATTGTTTAAGAAGGGAGAGAAGAGAGAAGGTTAAGAGTTATATGGAGGAGTTGCCTAGCGCCATGCCCCGCATTCCAGCCTTACTAACAACAAAGAAGAATCAGAACAAAAGTGAATCCTGAAAGGAATGCCTCGCCGGCGCCTCGCTGAAGCATCGCCGGCTAGGGCATCTACGGCCGGGTTCGTAAGTAATTAGAGTATAAGGTATATAGTAGTAAAGATTAGCTTACCCTTAGATTAGATCTAGTACTATTCTTCAATAAGTAGCTAGTTCTAATAAGTATTATCTTCTCTACTAATAATATTCCCCTTCTATTTCCTTAATAATATGACGACTGGTCAGGTTTGGAGGTCTCTCCCTATTGGTAGAAACACTTACTGCTAAGCGAGATTACACGAGTAGAGTTTAGGGGCCCCTTTTCATATATATACTTCTATTCTCTCTCTACTTCTTCACTCCTTAGTTATAGATTCTCAAGTGATTCTTACTACTTCATATTCATAGTAATATAAGGTCTTATTACTCAGGTAGTTTTAAGACCTTTCTAGAGCAAGCGTCATATTATCTATAACTCTTTTACCTACGTCTAGAAAGATAGTAAATATCTACTTATATTATACCTCTATACCTAGAGCTACTAAACGCAGGAGACTACGCTATACAGAGAAAGCCTATACTAAGTATAAACTTAAAGAATAGCACCTAAACCGAAGTAACCTAAGTCCGATAAATCGACTACTAGTTCTCCGACTCCCTCTACCTCTTATTCTTCGGCGACTCGTAATACTCGCCGTAACTTACCTCTCTCTATAGTAGAGAGTACTCGCGATAACGCCTCGTCCGAGTTAAGCTCCCTAACTCCTACTATAATCAACGAACTTACTAAGTCGCTAAACCTCCCTGATAATACCCTTATATTAATAGTAACTATAAGTAACTCATAGGAAGACCGCGCTCACTAGCTATAAGAAGCAGAAAGGAAGCTCGCAGAAGAGAGATAATTAAACGCAAACATATCTAAAGAACTAAACTAGTTATAGGACAAGTTCCTAGAACTACACTAGTTAACTACCTAGCGCTCTACTAAGTCTATATCATTTAATAACGTTCAATCGCGTATAATACCGCTACTATCAATTGAAGAAGATAACACTACTCCTACGCCTAATAATTATCGTCGAGAACAATCTACCGGAGGAATATCATTAATATTATACGCTACGCGTATAGAAAAGATACCGAACTTTCCAAATAAGCTCTCTAATAGAATCGACTACTCTCTAAAACTCTAGGAAGTGCAGATACGTAACGCCCTCCGGCGCTACTCTAGCTACTTCATTAACGAAGATCATCGTAAAGATTAGTTACTTAACTAAACGGAAGGAATAGCCAGAACCTACCTAGAACCCTCGTTCTTAGAACCAGAATATAACGAAGAAAGTAGTATAATCGATTCACTCGATATAATTACTTAACTCGTCTCCTTCTTATCTAATCCATATAACTAACAAACTGCAAGAGCTAGCTACTCCGCGCTAAAGATAGATTATAAGCAGACCTTCTAGACGTTCTACTACGAGTTTCGTACGCTAGCTCGTAAAGCTAAAGTAAATAATTAATCGACTCTGAAAATAGACTTATAAGAGAAGCTACTTATATAGCTATAGAAATAGCTCTTCTAATAGTACCGAACGTTAAGGATACTAGAAGAATACGTTAAGGCTATATAAGCTAAAGACTAAAGTTAATTTATTAAAAAGACCTACTATTCCGAGTCTTCGGCTAAGACTAGCGCGACTCGGGAACGCCATATAAATACCTCCTCCTAGCGCTATAGTACTAACTCCTCTTCTTATCCGCAAATTAGTCTTCTTACGCCTGAGAACACTAGTACGACTAGTAAATAAGTACTATACTCTGCACGAAACGATATACCTCGTGCATAATCGCTAGCGAATACTCCTTATCACTTTACGCTTACCTTATATCTACGCTCGTCGTTAGCTCGACCTAATACTCCGCATCGAATCAACGTAATTAATACTAATAATAACGTTTATAGCGAGTCAGAAGATAATAATAACGAAGAGACGTATAACAACACCTAGGAGTATATTAAACCGCTAGTAAAAGACTACGCCTAGGGAAAGACTCCTTCCTAAGTAGTATATAAGATATGCGATATCTTAACCTTACGAAGCTTCTTAGTAATTAATCGTTTACTATACGTGCTACTCTAACTAAGAATAGACTCTCGTATAAGCTACTCGCACTTCTCGATTCTAGAGCTAATAAATACTATTTTATTAATAATTATTTTCTTAAATCTCTTTCTTTCTTCTTAAAACATTTAATTTACTCTCTACTAAACGTAATTCCTATTAAAGGCTTTAATAGCGTTAATAGTAATACTATTAGTTATTATACGATACTTAATTTAATAGTAGATTGTCGCGTTCAGGTATTTACCCCCTTTCTTACTACTACTCTCGGAAACTATAGTATTATACTCGGAAGGACTTAGCTTTCGGAACATTAAGTATTCTTAGATACCTCTAAACGATAGATTATTTAGCTACTATATACTCCTCTTAGTAACGTTTATAACTCTCCGATCGAGATTAAGGACTTATATAAACACTATACCTACTAGCGCTACTAATACGACGCTGACGAACGAAACGAACGCCTTAATTAGTTCTAGGAAGTATATAAGGAATAGCGAAGCGTAGCTAACTCTCCTATTAATATTCGAGCTATTATTAACTCTATCTCTGTTATTAAATGACTGTTGCTAGCTCGGAAGCGCACTTCTAGGGAGACTTATAGTTATAAAAATATCTAAAACTCTCCTCTAGAGAGTATTCTATAGGCAATTAACCCTCTATTACTACTGCTGATTAGTTAGGACTATTTCTCTAGCGTTCATACTACTTATTATAAACACGACGAGCCTAAGTGTTTATTATCTGAAGAATAAGAATAGAGTAGTAAAGAGAGGTCTTTATACTCTAGAGAGACTACTAATATATAGCCGTAGTACGTACGATTCAGTGACGTTATCGCTTATATCCCGCGTGAATCTCCACTTTAACCCTAATTAGAAGTCTCTATGTTAAAGACCTACGTATAAGACTACGCCTATGCAATTCATACTATAGACTAATAGTTACTCGGAATACTATCTCGCGACTTAATAGAAGCTACTTAAAGTATAAAAACAGCTACTATAATATTTCGGAAGCGATAAAGATCACCTCATATACTCAGACCTCTTCTAGAGCCTCCTACGCTAGAGATTTACGTAATTAGTAGCCTAGCTTTCTATCTCTTATATAAACGCTAGAAGTCTTCTAATAATAAGATCTTCTCTATTACTCTTCACGAGATAGATAAGCTTCTTAACGACCGAATCGCAGTTTAGTAACGCGATACTACTATCGTATCTTTAACTATCGACCTTACGGAACGTCGTAAAACCGCCTAATAATTTACTATTAGCTTGAGCGAATTAGATTCAGAACTATAGATCCCTTATAAATATAGCTAGTAAGTATACGTCTTTTCTAAAGAAGCCAGCGATATTCTCCCTCCTTATCGCTTATACGATCACCGAATTAAGCTTAAGGAAGGGGCTAAGAAGAACCTTAAATACTCTCTCTTATATAAGATATTAGCTAAAGAACTTAAAGTCGTTAAGGCGTATATTACTAATAACTTAGCTAAAGGTTTCATCGAACCTTCTTAAGTACTATACGCTATACTTATTCTTTTCGTTAAGAAAGCTAATAGAAGTCTAAAATTCTATATCGACTTTCGCGTACTTAATAACCTCACGAGAAAGGATCAATATCTACTGCTATTAATCGATAAAACGCTAGCTAGAATCTCTACTACTAAGATATTCACTAAACTAGATATTCGCTAGGCGTTCTACCGAATTCGAATAGATCTAGCCTCTAAAGAGTATACGACCTTCCGGACCTGTTATAATATATATAAATATAAGGTACTCCCTTTCAGTCTGACTAACAGCCCTATAACGTACTAGTAATATATGAATAACGTCTTATTCGACTACTTAAACGACTTCTATATAGTATATCTAGACGATATTCTGATCTACTCTAACGACCTACTATAGTATTAATTACACGTATATAAGGTACTATAACAATTATAAGACGCTAGATTATAAGCTAACCTTAAGAAATATAAATTCAACGTTACTCGCACTAAATACTTTAGATTTATTATCTCTACTTCTAGGATCGAGATAGACCCTAAGAAAGTTAATATTATATAATCTTAGAATTACCTAACTATAGTTAAGAGCGTATAATCGTTCTTAAGCTTTTATAACTTCTACTAATAATTTATTAAGGACTACAGAATTATCGCAAAACCTCTTATATAACTTACTAAAAACAATATATTATTTCAGTTCGCTAGGGAGTATAAAGATACCTTTAATCACCTAAAGCACGCTCTCACTTCAGTACCACTCCTCTATTACTATTAGCAATATCTACCTTATATAATCGAAATAGACGCTAGTAATAGAGTAATAGCAAGTATACTATCGTAATAGCACGATGAAGACTAGTTCCCAGTAGCTTACTTCTCTAAGACTATACTACCTGCCGAGCTTAATTACGCTATTCACGATAAGGAAATACTCGTAATTATATGATCTTTTAGTAACTAGAGATCTAAGCTCGTAAGCGTACCGTATTAGATCCGCGTCGTTACTAATTATAAAGCTCTTAAGTACTTTATAACCTCTAAATAGCTAAACGCACGATAAGCCTGATAAGCTAAGCTACTCGCAGATTATAACTTTATAATTACTTATCGACCTAGGAAGTATAATCTACTCGCTGACGCTCTCTCTCGTAGAACAGATAAATTAGATAACTAGAATAACGCTAAAAGAACTTAGCGTTTATAGCAGCTACTATACGAAGACTAAATCGATCTAGTACTACTTATAAGTAACCTCCGGAATAGCTCTGACTCTATAGATAACTTTAAGCTTATTAACGCCTTAGAAGTCGCTGACCTATCGCTAGTCTTTTCTATAGTATAGTAAGTACTTAACGCTAATCGTACTATACTGTTACTCTAAGCCCTACGGAAATAAGCTCTCTCTACTACTCCTAGAAAACTAACTATAGAAAAAGATCTTCTATTCTATAAAGGAAGACTAATCGTACCTAACGTCTTATACTTTCGCACGCTACTTATACGCGAAGTACACGACCGATTAGAGACTACTTATCTAAGTGTAAAGAAGACCTTATAACTACTAGTATTATAATACTAGTAGTACGGAATCGCTTTAACTATTAACTAGTACTACTATAACTATTATACTTACTAACGAATTCAAGTGCTACGCGATAGGAAACCGGGCCTCCTCTAACCTCTGCCTATACTATCACGTCTATAGGAGTATATTATAGTCGACTACTATAGCTTTAACCGCGATAAATATAGCTATAATAATATTCTCGTATTTATCGACTGTTTTAGTAAATAAGTAATTAGTATTCTATACCGAAAGACCTCCGATACGCGCGACCTTATAAAGCTTTACTTATACTACGTATACTACTATTTCGGAGCTCTATTAATAATTACCTCTAATAGAGAGCCTTAATTCGTTTCCTGTTTTTAGACTATAGTTATCACGATTCTCGGCACTAAAAGATAGCTTTCTGCAGTAGACTACTCGTAAACAGATAGCTAAATAGAGATCTATAACTAATATCTCTAACGTAGATTACGACCTTTTATCTCTTATTATTAAGATAACTAGTCGGAGTTCTTACCTATTATAGACTATACCTAGATAACTCTCCCTTACGAATCCCTTAGAGGTCTCTTACCCTTTAAAGTTATTTATAGATATATACCTCGCGTTAATTAGAATTAGAAAGACTTACCTAACTCTACTATACCTACTGATAAGTTAAATACTTAGTAAGCTCTAGATTACGCTAATCGTCTGCGCGATACCTAGACTACCGCTTAATTAAGCCTCTAACGTATATAAGCTAAGATAGCCCAATCTTATAATCGCTTACGCTATAAAGTCGACTTTACTATAGATAACCTTATCTAGCTAGATATACGCTACTTTACGAGTACTTAACTTAGTAAAAAACTCGACTTCCCGACTAATAGACCTTTCCGTGTAATTAAAAAGGTTAGAAGCTCTTATCGTCTAGAGCTCCTTACTAGTATGAAAGTATATAACGTATTCCCTGCTGCTAAGCTATAGAAGTATCTAAACGACCCCTTACTAGGATAAACCTCACTACTGCTACTACTTATTAATATTACTAGTAATAATAAATAGGAGATCGAAGATATACTTACGTGCTATAAGTAGCGCAATAGCCTCTTATACCGAGTTTCCTAGTTAAATTAAGATATCGATCTTATATAGTACGACGCTATAGACGTTAAATACGCTCCTGCTAAGCTATAATAATTCCACCTTAATAACCTAACGTAAGCTAGACCTCCTACTAGACTACCTAATTAGCTAAAAGCTTTCTATAATAGAATTAATAATTACGACTACCTTAATAGTAATAAGGAGATAGACTAACGCTCGAGGGCGAGCTTTTTTCGGAGGGGGGGGTAGTATAACGACTAGTTAGGTTTGGAGGTCTCTCTCTATTAGTAGAAACACTTACTACTAAGCGAGATTACACGAGTAGAGTTTAGGGGCCCCTTTTCATATATATACTTCTATTCTCTCTCTACTTCTTCACTCCTTAGTTATAGATTCTTAAGTGATTCTTACTACTTTATATTCATAGTAATATGAGGTCTTATTACTCAGGTAGTTTTGAGACCTTTCTAGAGCAAGCGTCACAAATAATAGCTTAAGTATCTTTAATTCGAAGGAACCGATCTAATTATTCGAATTCCTTTAGTTCAAGTTCTCCTTCGAGGTTAGCTATATAATGATCTAGTCGTTCCTCGATATCCCTAGTATTAACTTAGAATATAATAATAATAATATCGCAATAAGCTATAATATAATCTATACCTTAGTTAAATATATTATGAGTTCGATAATATTCTAAAAAATCGGACTTAGTTCTATTATAAGCTTATATTCTTCTTCTATTATTATAATTTCAAAGAGCCTAGTTTTCGTTATTATATAGGAGATTATTATATAAATAGTTTCTTTTATTCATAATACTCTAGCTTTCTTAGTCTTTATCTAGAAGTTTAATTAAGTTCTCTTGGAATTCTTCGCTAGATTTATAAGCTATAAAGTCCCGCGAACTCCATTCTGCGCTAGAAGCTTCTCAGTACTCTAGCTTCCTTTCTGCTAGTTCGAATTCTCTCTTAGGTTTATTCTAGGGTTTCTGTAACAGGTTACACCCGGGATAAGTACTCGACGCTTAGTATCTCGCTGACTACTACTATTAAGGTACTAGTAGTAGTAGCACTATATCCTCTCCTTTTCTATTAAGGAATAATTCTCCTCCGCTCTTTAGCTAATTCTCTCTATTAATCAAAGATATTATTTATACTATATACTTTATACTCGCCTTATAATATTAGAACTAGCTTATAAAATAAGATAAAGTAAAGTAAAGTAAAGAATTAATATCGAGAGTTTAACAACTAATTAAAATTTTCAAATAGATTTATAACGTACCTAATAAGCTAAGTCGGCTACTTAACGCGAAGCCTAGCTACTATTAATTATAAAGGTTCTCTAAAAGTAAGTAGAGGATCTCTAAATATAACTAGAAGTAGTAATACTAGTAGTAGTAGCAGGAAAGATACGTTAAGTCCTCTCTCTCCCTGATAAGTTCTCCAGTCGATCGAAGGAGTAGAATATATAATTAATAATAATAGAATCGAAGCATAGGATTAATAGAAGTGCGATTAGTAATAGAGAAGCTTAGACCTTTTTTATTTATATTTCTCTCTCTCTTAAGGTTTAAAAGTTAGTACTTCCCTATATATAAAAAATAGAAATAAATAGAAACTAAGACTCCCTCGAGCTAGTCTACTATCTTAGTAAGATCTATGATAATCCGAATAAGGTTAAGAAAGTAAGATAAAAGTTAATTAAGTTCTAATAAGGAATAATAATAATAATAATATACTTATTATAATTCGAACGAGCGCTCTTCTAAGCCGGAGCGGATTCCTAGCTAGATAATATAAAGATAACTACCTTAGTAGATAGTTTAAATAAATACACTAGATAATAGGTCGACGAATAGATAGTTCTACTAATAACTTACGAAGATTTCTTATAGTTACTCCTATCTTTAGGAAATTAATTCGGCTTAGTATATACGAATAGTAATAGTAATAGTTCAGGTGTAAGACTACTTATAAAAAGGATAATATAATAGACTAGGAAACCGGTTATATAGTAGCTACTAAGGTAGTATTAGTCTCCCGCGAGAAAAGTTAAGAATAGAGAGATATAAGAAAATGCGTAAGATATAGCTCTAGTAAGTATTAGATAAGCTAATACTACTACTTAGCTTATATAGTCGATTATTATTAGTATCCTCTAACTCTTCTGCGAAGTAAGATAATACGAAGGGAAAGATAGTAGTTCGCGTAAGTGCTATAAGGATATCGAATATAGTAAGGCCGAGTAAGCTTTTGCTTCGGGATAATAGCTAGAGAACGATTTTTAGAGGGGGATTAGTCTAAAGGGAGGGGGTAATATAATAAGTTATACCCGGGATAGATACTCGACGCTTAGTATCTCGCTGACTACTACTACTAAGGTACTAGTAATAATAGTACTATATCCTCTCCATTTCTATTAAGAAATAATTCTCCTCTGCTCTTCAGCTAATTCTTCTTATTAATCAAAGATACTATTTGTACTATACACTTTATACTCGCCCCGTGACAATTTCTCTTCTTATTTCTTCTTCTAAGAATAATCACAAGCGAGATATCCTAGCTCACTATACGTATAGTATAAGCCCTTCTCTCGGCGTTTATCTTTCTTAGCTTAGCCCTTAGATCCTCTCTCCGCTTTATCTATCTGCATAAGGTTATCACGATTTCGTTTATTATTAGTCGGGTAAAGCTAGAAGCTTCCCTGATATTTGCCTTATTATTACGGAAATTAGGGTTTATAGAAGTAAGTAAGTATAAAGTATCCTCCTTTCTCTTTTACTTATTCCTAGATTCGTTTATTAATAGTAGTAGACGATTCAATTAAATCCTCTAAGTTATCTGATTTATTAGTCCTAGAGAGCTATTCCTTAATATAGTCCTTAAGGCCCCGGTAGTATTAAGCTCTTAATCCGCTATCTATCTAGTCTAATTATATAGAGTAGTAATAGAACTCGGTAGTATATTCGTAAATAGATCTTTACTATTGAATTTCGAGTAGGTGTTTCTCGGCTCATTCTTTCTCGTTAGAGTCTCTAAAGACTCCTTTAATAGTAATAATAAAGCTTACGATAGTTCGAAAGATAACTCGACTTTTTTCGGTTATAGTAGTAGAATAAGCCCCGGTTAGGTATCGATTAACTAAGTAATCACTTAAGGCCGGTTCGATCTAGTAAGCTGCGGTATTACAGAGGAACGAAGTAATCTATAAGACTTTAAGAGAGTCCGCTTCGAACTTATCTCTATTAAAGGCGAGGTATATTTAGTACTAAAGGATAAATTATCCTAGGTTATTGCAGTTTCTATAATAGATATTAAGTAAGTTGACTCGGGGTAGAGTAACTTTATTAGTCTTTATTATAAGGCGAATACAAAGTATATAGTGCAAAAGCTCGTCTGTATTATAAGGAGAATTAACTAAGGAGAGAAGGGAGAAATAGAAGTCTCCCTTCGAAGAAAAGATAATGCCGCGGCCGCTAGTAGTAGTAGTATTAGAATACGTATAATAATACGTCAGGTACTAGCGTAGACGCCTTAGGCGTTAAGCATACTAACGGGTATAACCCGTCATAGTCTTCTCTGTCTTGCCGACTTAGGATCCTTCTCTTATAACTGATCCTTCTTTATGGGCTATTTCGTTCTTACTAATAATATTTTAAGTAAGGTGCTTAAAGTATAACGTTCCTAGTTCTAACTAGTATATAGTATATAGGCTCGTTAGTTATTATTAGCTATAAAGTAAAGTAAATAAGAAGTTCAGTTCTTAATTAGAATTAAGATATTATAAGCAGGTATTAATTACTATATGAATTTGAGCACGAAGCTCCTATCTAATAGCAGAAGTGCTAATCTTATATAGAACTTTCGTTCCCTTATACTAGCTATCTAAGATATCTTGCAGAGCGTATAAGTCCGTAAGACTATCTAGCAGTCTAGTATATCACGTGATCCTAGATCACCTATAGCTATAATACTATTATTACTATAATACAGGTAGGCGTATAGTACTACTCGCTATTTATACTATAACCGTGTTAATGCATTCCTTTCAATAGTACTAACTCTCTATTAGTACTAAAACCTATCTGGTACTTACTACTAGGTGGTACTATTAGTATTCTGGTGCTAGGACGGTTTTAGTACTAAGAACTATACTAGTTCGTGATATTATACTAGTCGAAAAAATATATAGATAAAGTCGAAAGCTTATACTAAGGTAAATAAGGAAATACTATATCCGGAGACTTACCTGTAATACGCTAATAAGTATACTTTATTCTCTGATTTAAAGTATACTTTAGCTCCTAACTCTATTACTAGTAAGTATATAGACTATATTAAGAAAGGTAAATCTTACGAGGATATAAGTATAAATTTCCTCTCTCTAGCGAATACTTAGCTAATAGCTAGCGAGATTCTAGCTATCTTAATAAGTATTCTTAGCTAACTATAAGATATAGCTTTAGAAGTAGTAATAAGTAAGAATTCCGAAGAAGTATTAAAGATTACTTAAGTATACTTTAATATAGAGAAGAAATAAGCTAATTATACTTTTAAAGTTAGTAATACTATAGCTATCAAATCTCCTTAGAAGCTAGTTATCGATTCTAATACCGAGCTATCCTTTAGTATTATATCAGCGATCGCTAAAGCGTCTGGGTTTACGCTATACTCTATAGCTAAAGTCACTACTACTATTAATATTATAAATACTACTCTTCTCGAGGAAATTCGTAATCTCTATATAATATAAATCAAATCTCTCCGGCGAATTCTCTACTAATCTTTAGCGAAGGACTTCCGTATTATTTATACTAAGTTGTTTCTATAAGTAGCTTTACTAGATATATAGCTAAAGGTTAGTAAGAAGGAAGTCGCAAATAGGGTTATAGATACTACTAATTAGAGGGTTAATAAGTAGACTTTTCTTTAGCGATATTTCAGAGTTTATCTAGTAAGAGCTAGTTTTAATAGCGATCTGAATAAATAATAAAGCCCTTTTTTCCTTTAGAACTCTTTCTATATTTATAATCTTTAATATACTTTTAAAACTATAAGAACCCTATAAGAAAAAACAGAAAAGTATATATCCCTTTAGGAATATTATTTTATCTTCGCTAGCGTTTTATCGCTCTTTCTATAGCGTTTTAATTTTTTAAAGCTTTAATTTCTTTCTAGAGTCCTTAGAGGCTTTCTTTTAGCTCCTAAGAGTTATAAGCTAAAGTAAACTCTTTCTATCTTACTAGGAATTATTCTTTCCTTCTAACTACTTTTCAGTCTAGTAAGAAATCGATATCCTATAGTTCTTCACTATTAATAAGATTAAGCTATATAACTTCTAATAGTTCGCTAGGCCTTTACTAGTAAGGTTCTAATAGTGAAATATAGAGGACGTTATATAGCTAACTATACTTAAGAGATAACTCTAATCGGTATACTTACTTCCCGATTCTTTCGCTAATCTTAAATAAGCCTAGGAATTAGTAGTCTAGCTTCTTACTCGATCGAATAGTCTTAATATTCTTTACTAAAAGTAGAACTTATTAATCTACTTTAAATTCAACTAGTTAATAGTTCTTATTATATCATTTCGCTTATATTTCTTTAGTTCTTCGCTAGCTATTTTCTAGCTCTTAGCGCTTCTTAACTACTTCTTCTGCTCTTTCTTTAGTAGTAAGTATCTCCCCTCTTAAGGGATCGACCTCGATACTCTAGTGATTATCTAGTATAAACTTATATCTAGCTTCATTTAGACTTATTCTAATAGCCTTATAGTATATATTTATATTCGCGAACTTCGCTATAGGTAATAAGTCTATCTAATTATCTTAAAGATAGTATACGAAATACTATAGCTATACTTCTATAGCTTAGTTTTATCGTTCTGTTCACCTATTAATTTATAAGTAAAACGCTATCGAAAGACCTCTTATTATTCGGAGGTAGAAGTATACCTCTTATCAGAACTTAGAAGTAAAGATAGAACCTCTATGAGTAATAATAACTATAGGTAATCTATAGTCCTTAAACTAATAGTCGATAAATAGCCGAGCTAAAGCTAGCGTATTAATTATCTTCAGATAAGGTATATACTCTATATCTTTAGTATACTTATCTATAATCACTAGTAAGCTATTATAGACTCTACTTATAGAACTTCCTTTATAAGGAGGGAGGTCTATAATAAAGTCTATAGTTATAGACTCGAACGGCTTACTTAGCTAGCTAAGCGCTTATATTTCGTTAGCTGCTCTTATTCTTCTTACTTTTATTCTCTAATAAATATTATAACTCTTAACGTATTCTTTAATATCTAGCTTCATCTTCTACTAATAGTACTTTCGCTAGATAAGCTTTAGCGTCTTATCTTAACTAAAATAGCTTATAGTTAGATTATTATAGTATATCTTCATGATTTTAGTACAGATAGGTTCGTCTAGCGGAACGTAAGCCTTTCGCTGGTATCTAAGTAGTCCTTCGTTATCGACACTCTAATCTATATCCCCGGTTTTCTATAATCTAGCTAACTTCTTAATAGTAAAAGCGTCCCTCTTCTATAGCTCTATAAGTATTAAGAGAAGTAAGTTTAATTTAGGGTTTACTATTTCGGTTCTTATAATTCTCGCTATAAAAAACCGTAGTATAATATATCTATAGCTGCGCTAGCTAGCGCCTAGCTTCTCGCTAGCGCTTGTTAAGAGGGTATCTAGACCTCCAAATAAGTTTTATAAACTATTAATCTTTATAGGTATATATCGCTAATTAAGCGTAGAGGTCGTATTTATAGCCTCGATTAATACTCCTAAAGATATACTATTAGTAAATTATAAAATCTGAATTAACTAGCACGATATACTATTATTCGGACGCTAGTTACTCTCTGTTATATCGCTAGCTTTACTAAGTACGCAGATTAACTTATCTTTAATTATATTTCGTAGCTTATTTTATAAAGTAGGAAGTATAATATTTTCCTCGTCTTTCGCTAGCTTCTAATTAGGCCTTCTCGATAGTCTATTAGCAGGATTATTTTTCCCTTATCTATAACTTAATATAAAGTTATACTTAGATAGCTCTAGAGCTTTTTTAGCTTATTACTAGCTTAATACTATTATAGTTATAAAGTAACAGAAGTTACTATAGTCTATTAATACCTTAACTAGAGCTATATTACCTTTAAGGTAATACCTCTAGTATATAAAACACTTAATAATTATAAGGAGTTCTTAGTTATATACTTCGTAATTTAGCTCGGCAGGCTCTAGCTTTTTGCTAAAGAACGCGATAGGGTGCTTGATAGCCTTTTCCTCTTCTTTCGCTAGCTACTCTCTAGGCTAGAAGAGAATTCCCGCGATAGTAAACCTAGAAGCGTTAGTCTCTAGCTTTCTTAGCTTTAGTAGATCGAAGTATATAAGAAAAGGTATTATAATAAATATATTCTTTAATATATTAAAAGCCTCCCTTTCTATAGTACTCTATCTGAAAACAGGAGTAGGTTACCTTTTCTTCTTACTACTTATTAAGCTTATTAAAGGTCGGGTAATCGCTAAGAATCTTATAATAAACTGCTAATAGAAGTTTATAAACCTAATAAAGACTTATATATCTCTAATACCTTTAGGTTCTAGCTACTCTCTAATAGTATCTATCTGGCTTAGGTCTATTAAAACGCTAGCTAGAGAGATAATATAGCCCAGAAACTCTATACTCTTAGTATTAAACCAGTACTTTAATAGCTTAATAAAGAGGTTTATGTACCGAAGTCTCTCTAGTACTTAGCGAATATATTATTTATATTATAACAGGTTAGTAGAATAAATCTGAATATTTTTAAGACATATAATATAAATAATATCTATAAGTCCTATTAGCGTATTATTAATAAATACCTGGAATATCGCTAGTGTATTTAATAGTCCGAAAGGCATAACTTAGTACGTATAATATCTATATCGAGTACGAAAGATAGTCTTCTATTTATTACTTTAGCGAATTCGGACACGATAGTAAGTATTTTATAGATCTAATCTAGTAGATACTCTAGTATCCCGGAGCCTATCTAGCGTTTCGCTAATTAGTAATAGAAAGTATTAATCCTTAATCGTAGCTTTATTTAGAGCCTGATAATCGATATATAATTAAAAGCTATTATCTTTCTTTAATATAAAAAGGATAAGTATACCTATAGGATTCTTACTCTTTCTTATCTAACTTTTCGCTTCTAATAAGTTAAAATATTCCCGGAGAACTTCTAATTCTTTCTTAGAGAGGTTATAGATTAGAGAATAAAGTACTTTTACTCTTAGTTCTAGTTTAATAGCGTATTAGTAGCTCTCTAATAGAGGCAGCTCGCTTCCCTTCTCTTCAGAGAATATATCCTTAAAGCTACTATATACGGAGGGAATAGTAGGCGTATCGCTAGTATCTATCTAGTATATAGTATGTAAGTTAGGTATTATAGCGTATATAGGAGACTTCTACTTATTAATAAGTATTATAAAAGCTTAAGGCGCTATAATATTAAGACTATCGGAGTCCTTTAAATTATAAGAGAACCTCTACTACTTATTCTTAAAGCTAATCTGAGGATCTATATCTTCTAACTATAGCTATTCTAATATCAGGTTAATACTTAGTATATCGATAACTCTTAGCTAAACAGTATTAATTTTAGTTTATCTAATCGAATCGGCTAGCTCTACTTAAGCGACTATAGTACTGAAGGTAACACTTTCGTTCCCTAGAAGTATCTAGAAAGTCCTTCGTCCTTCGCTAGTAAGTTTAAGCTTATATTCTTTTATAATTAATCTAGATATAAAGTTATCTTCTACTCTACTATCGATAAGAGTAGTTATTAATTTCTACTTACTATAGGATAAGATCTTTATTTAGATTTCTATCTTATTAACTAGTAACCCTGGTACGGACGTAGAAGATACTACGAGTTATAGCTTTCCTTAGCGCTTATCTTTAGTATTACTAGTATTTAATTTTAGATAATTCAGAGAGATATATCTATATTTATTATAAGAGTAGTACTAAACTTTAAAGATATCTTATCTTATTAGCTAATCCCTAATAAGTATACTATTTAGATCTCTTCTTCTTTCTTATATTTATTAGCTCTTATCTCGTCGATCGTTAGTTCTTTACTAGTACTTATACGAGTTATCCTTCTTCGCGTTTAACTCCTTATATTTCTACTCTTTAGGTTCCTTTTGTCTTTTATTACTATTAGTACCTCTAGATAAGGTGTAAGTCTCTTAAAGAGTAATAGCAGATATAACTTAGTCTTAGGTCTAAAGTCTATTAGCTTAGCTATTCTTGACGATTTTCTAGCGAATCTCTAAGCGGATCTTATTAAATAAGATATCTCGTAATTAATACTTAGTAAAAAGTTTAAGTTATTCTTCTTTTTCTTTAAAGTAATTCACGAACTCTCTAATTAGTTAACTTAGCCTTTAGCGAGCGTTCTTATAAGCCTATAAGTTAGTTACTTTTCGCGAAATAAGAAGTAGCTAGAGAGTCGCTAGAAATTCTTTATAACTTTCCTAAGTTATTATATAGAGAGTATCTAAGGTATATTTCCTAAACTTTTCCTAAGTATTTGCTAATACTTTATAGACTAGTATTACTACTTATTTAATCTTAATAAGATTAGTTAGATACCCTTTAGTATTATAGTTAAAGACTCGGTTATAAGCTTATAAGTACTTAGTAAGCTCTCTTTAGCTTCTACTCTTATATTCTAGTAGAATTATATATTTACTTTTATCTCGGCAGGGAATTAGCGATTCTTTAAGAGCTACTAATCGACTAGTATCTCTCTCTATACTTAAGATAAGGTCTTCGGATATATAAGCTTAATAAAGTCGTACTCTTATAGTAGCTTCTAGAGGGTATTAAGTAAGGGCTTCACTGAATATTCGTTAGTACTTAACTATAAGGTTATCTAAGATATTATTCCGTTTCTTTAGCGATCGGAGTTTCTCTTATAGAACTAAAAAGTTATCTACTAGTATATCGCCGGGTATTATCTAAGCCCTAATAGAGTTATCTTAGAGTATAAGTCGAGTTAATTTAGTAGAGGATTCTCCGCTTTAAGCTATTATAACTATTAGGCTAATGTTAAGTAAAAGTAATTAGAATATAATAATCATTTAGTACGCTAAGGTAAATAGGTATAATAGAATAATAGAATAGTTACTAGAGGTTCGCTAGTAATAATCTAGTTAATATAGAAACTAATTACTAAGGAGAGAAAGTTCTTCCTTCCTCTCTAATTCTGAAATACACGAGTGGGAGGCACTAGGCGCACAGACCCATTATAGCTACTATCAATTATAGAGGTTCTCTAAAAGTAAGTAGAGGATCTCTAAATATAATTAGAAGTAATAATACTAGTAGTAGTAATAAGAAAGATATATTAAGTCCTCTCTCTATCTAATAAGTTCTCTAGTCGATTAAAGAAGTAGGATATATAGTTAATAGCGATAGAATTAAAGCTTAGGATCGATAGGAGTACGATTAGTAATAGAGAAGCTTAGACCTTTTTTATTTATATTTCTCTCTCTCTGAAAGTTTAAGAGTTAATATTTCCTTATATATAAAAAATAGAAACAAATAGAAACTAAGGGCCCCTCGAGCTAGTCTATTACTTTAGTAAGATCTATAATAATCCGAATAAAGATAAGAAAGTAAGATAAAAGTTAATCGAGTTCTAATAAGGAATAATAGTAGTAATAGTATACTTATTATAACTCGAACGAGCGCTCTTCTAAGCTAGAGCGGATTCCTAGCTAGATAATATAAAGATAACTACCTTAATAAGTAGTTTAAATAAATATACTAGAAAATAAGTTGATAAGTAGATAGTTCTATTAACGAATTACGAAGATTTCTTATAATTATTCCTATCTTTAGGAAATTAATTCGGCTTAGTATATATAAATAATAATAGTAATAGTAATAGTTCAGGTAGTAGGACTACTTACAAAAAGGATAATATAACAGACTAGGAAACTAATTATATAGTAGCTATAAAAGTAGTACTAGCCTCTTATAAGAAATATTAGGAATAGAGAGATATAGGAAAGTGCGTAAGATATAGCTCTAGTAAGTATTAGATAAGCTAATACTATTACTAAGCCTTATATAATCGATTATTATTAGTATCCTCTAAGTTTTCTATAGAGTAAGATAATACGAAAGGAAAGGTAATAGTTCGCATAAGTACTATAAGGATATCGAATATAGTAAGGCCGAGTAGGCTTTTGCTTCGAGATAATAGCTATAGAATAATTTTTATTAGTTTACAGAGGGAAGTAATATAATAAGTTATACTTAGGATAATACTCGACGCTAAGTATCTCGCTAACTAATACTACTAAGGTACTAGTAGTAATAGTACTATATCTTCTCCTTTTTTATTAAGGAAGAATTCTCCTCCGCTCTTCAGCTAATTCTTTCTATTAATTAAAGATACCGTTTGCACTATACGTATACTTTATCCTCGCCCCGTGATATTAACTAGCTAAGTCAAAAGAATACGCCAAATACCTTACTATTCTTAAGTATCTAGTAATTATTAAGCTATACTCCTATAGGGACTTTAAGTATCAAGCACTCTAGTGCGTTATTAAAAATAGATATCTTTATATAAGAGCTAATGATATATTTCTAATCATCTGCATTTTCCCCGGGAACTCATATCACGTGATTTGCGGCAATTCGCGTCGCCTTACGTAGAATACTATTCTTATATAAAAAGCTTATAAGTCCGTGCGAACTATAACTCCGCTATAGCCTGCGCAGTCTACGCGTTCTACGGAAATTCTATAACTCTAATTCTAGTCTATAACTCGAAACCTTAATAAAAATTAATTAATTAATTACCTAAGGTATAAGAGGTATCTATATAATAGAGCCTTACTCTAGATTAGTTTTTTATACTATTTTTTAGTATTAATAATAAAGGACTTATAGAGGTACTAAGGCCTTATATATATTAGCACGTGATACGTGCAGCTTTCGAGGCTGCAGAATATATAGACTATAATTAGAGTTATAGAATACCTATAGAATACGCAGACTATAATTAGAGTTAAAGAATACCTATAGAACGCGCGGACTAGAATAAAAGTTATGGAATTCGCGTAGAACGCGTGGTCTATGCTCTCTGTAACCCCGCTTCCCAGGGAAAATGCAGATGATCAAGTTATATATCAATAGAGCTAGAAAGCGTAGTTAAATGTAAGGGTCAAGCCCTTAAGTTATAGTGCTGGTATTACTAGCACGACTCCCTGACTAAAGCTTAGTTAAGCCTTAGTACTACGCACTTTTCCTTATAGCTTCCGGTCAGATTCTTACTCTCTCCTTATCGAGCTTATTAAAATACTATTATAAACTCTCGTATATATATTATTCACTTATAATATAAAGTTCGATTAAATAACTAGCTCCTATAGCTTTTATATCGGAGTCCGAATAATTATAGTCGAGGAACGAAGTCTTCGATAAATTATTAATAATAGGATAGTAAAAGTATAAGAGTAATAGAAGCCGAATCGATACTAATAATACTTAGAGAAAAGCTCTAGGAACGCGAGAAAAGATAAAGATTCGATAGATTCTACTATTCTTAAGCTAGAGTATACTTAATTTATCCCTTAAACTTATAAGATAAGAGCAGAAAAGTAACTGAAAATTTTTTATAAGAGTAGAAAAGTAAAGAGTAGCTTAAGGTATAAACTACTCCCGAATAAATAAGGAAAGCAGCGATAATTAATTAGTCGCTACTTATAAATAAGCAAATAATAGAAGTTATTCGATAGCTTAAGTAAAATATATACTTAAAAGATATAAGAAGTAACTATTACTAGCTAGTAGCTACTTAAGAACGCGCGGATAATAAGAACTCTTCGATAATATCTAAGATAAAGGAAGGAAGTTCACCTTACCTTAAATAAGAAGGCGGCGGCTACTTAATAGTAGCCGCTATAAAGATATCGGAAGACGATAGTATAAGTAGGCTATAATAAAGAACTACTCCGAAGGTAGCTGCGTATACGCTAGTCTCCGGACTCTGAAGAAGTGCTCTAGTAAGTTAAAGATAGAAAGAGATATACTCTACTTGAATAGAGAAGCGGTAGTTATATAATAGTAGCTACTATAAAGACGCCGGAAGATAATAATATAAAAGAGGCTATAACGAAAGACTACTCCGGGGGTAGATAGCTACGTAAGCGCTAGCCTCCGGAAGCTTAAGGAAGAGCTCCGCGATATTAGAAGTAGAAGGAAGTTTATCTTACTTTAAATAAGAAAGTAGTAATTATATAATAGTAGCTATTATAAAGACGCCGGAAGACAATATTATAAAAGGAGCTATAACGAAAGATTACTCCGGGGGTAGATAGCTACGAAAGCGCTAGCCTCTAGAAGCTTAAGGAAGGGCTCCGCGATATTAGAAGCGGAAAGAAACGCTAAACGTTAATAATAAGGCTATAATAAGGAACTACTCTAGAGATAGCTATATATACGTAAGTCTCCAGGGGTTTAAGGAAGAGCTACGTAAGTTAGAGATAGAAAGAGGTATACTCTACCTAAATAGGAAGGCAATAGTTACTAGAAGGTAGCCGCTATAAAGATAGCGTAAGACTATAAGAAAGGAGACTAAAGCTATATAGCGATAGCAGAACTACTTAAGTCTTAAGTACGAGTCGATATAGTCGGCTCGCTGAAGGAATAGATAGGAGAGCGATAACGACTAGCCGGAGCGCGATCTGTCGTAGTTAAAGAAGAGAGAGCGAGCTAAGGAAGTCGGCTCGCAGAAGGAAAAAGAAAAAGAAGATTAATTTTAGGATTTGATTTTAGATTTTCAAATTTGACTATTTATTATTAGTCTCCGCCAGGAAACAGGCGGGAGGAGGGGAGTAATATAAGGGTTAAGCCCTTAGGTTATAGTACTAGTATTACTAGCACGACTCCCTAACTAAGGCTCGGTTAAGCCTTAGCACTACGCACTTTTCCTTACAGCTTCCGGTCAGATTCTTACTCTCTTCTTATCGAACTTGTTGAATACTACTATGAACCCTCGTGTATATATTATTCACCCGTGACATCAAATCATGAAGGAAGCCTATGAGGAAATCTCTCATAAGCTTTCGGAAGCTACTTATTATAAAGTTTCTAAAAGATTCTTTCAGAAAGATACCTTTATAGTATAAAAGTAAGGCAGGCTTTGTTGGTGGTGAAAGAGCACTTTGAGGTATCAGGAGATGGAGAATTGAAGTAGTCTCTGAATATTAATTATAGAGAGCGTTATCTCTTCAAAAGGAAGAGACAAAGCTTGCTTCAAATACATGATGAGATCACATGAGCACATACTAGGCTGTGCAGGTGATCAGACATAACGTGACTGTGCATAACAGGTGGAAGTGTACGATAACCTTCTTATTAGCTTCGACGTAATACTTGAAAGGAGTTGAAATTCGATCGATTTCGCAAAAGCACACTCTAGGTAAGCATTACTACTCAGTATGACCTAGGGTACTAAAGGGAGAGAATTGAATCCTTGCCCCGCATCTGCCATTCATTGCTGTTCCTAGCTCTTGAATCATTCTCTGAAAAGTACAATTTTCGATTCTGTATAGTTTTTTTCAAAAGGAACTGTTAGAGACCCGTCCTCTTGATTCCCTATTTGGAGGAACATTCATATACCGAATCGTCTAGAGAGCGTCACCTGACGGTTATTTTACACCTTGCGCTTGCCTATAAGGTAGGAAGTTTTAAGTTAAGGTAGATATCTGATTTAAACTAACCTAGTAGAAGGAATTACCATCTGCTAGCATCTCGGCTGAGATTATCTTAGTTTAGATTTGTATCATATCATGAGAAGATCAAAGGATATAACCTAAGTGAACGATTTCATGTCATGTGATTTATTGATGACTTTAGTAGGGAGGCGAGCGGAGACAACGTTCCTTCCCGTTTGTGCCGCCTCGTGTAGCATATATCGGCCACGAGTGAAGCGCAACGAATCATAGCCTTCACTTTCACTTTACTTCAATCCAATCCACGCACATTTGATATCTCAAACGGATTAAGAACGCATGGAAGCACAAACTCACTATCCAAAACCAAGGACCCAATTCGTAGTTTGTGAAACTTGTTGTGAAATGACTTTACTCGCGCTTGGAGTGATAATGGTATCGAAGATTATCTATATATCCTCGCTTGCTCGCTTCCTTCCTTGCGCTATGCTTCCGTGCTTGCTTGCTTGCGGGTCCCGACCTGGGGAAATGGCCGCAGCTCCAGCTCCTGCTTGATCCTAACATGGGAATTTCAATCCTATGTCTTCAAAACGCCCTCCTAACGACCCGTTCGGCCTCGTATCGTCATGCATGATTTGCATGTACGTCGGATCTGTGTAAAACAGCCATCTGCTGGGACCTGAGCCGACATTCATCGGGGCGAAATATCTGCCATACCATGCCCTTTCGTACTTCACTTTCTCGCTTCGCAGTGCTGTGCTGTGCTGGGCTGTGCTGCATGCTTCATCCCCTCGTCATAGTCTTCGATGTACAGGCTTCCCATGAGAACGTCTTTATCTGAAGGCAGGCAGAAGAAGAAAACCCCACCGATCATTGCTGGCAATGTCGAGCCTTGAATTTTCAATCCTCTGCTCTCCGTCTTTTTCTTCCATCCCTCTTCCAAATTCCCTGGTTCCAATTCAACTATCCATAATAACCTCATTGCACACCCCAATGTCCCCACCAAAAGCATCCAAATCCAACACCTCAACCCTCCTCATCCACGTCTCGGGCCACAGCAGAAAAACACCATGCACATCTTTCATATGCGCTTGCCACTCCTCATCGAAGATCGTCTCGCGATTATAACACGGAATATGGTTCTCGTTATTTTGTGTCACGGACAGGGATTTGCATAAATCGAGAATGCGAAATCCTTCGGATGAGGGGATGGCGGTCCAGGCTTGTTTGGTGGTGATGCGATGTTCGCGAAGGGCGCGGAAGGGGTCGGAGGATGCGGATGTTGAGGAGGGGCGGTGAGGGGAATTTTGGGAAAGCTGGGTATGGTGGGAGGGTGTGTTGGTGGAAGAAGATGGGTAGGATGATGTTGATGGGTAGGGTTGTGGTGTTAGTGATGGAGAAGGTGAATGTGAGTATGTCTGCCCGTGGGTGTTGTAGCCTTGGAAAGGAGATGTGGATGCTGACATGTTGTAGGGAGGATATGAAGCGTGTGGTTTGGAGGCCATGGACATGAGGACTGCGGAGGGAGAGAAGAAATCTTGTTGTTGCTGTTGGGGGTTTTGGTTCGAGGAGGAATTGGGAGGTGGATTGAATGATCTTTTGTAGGAAGACATTGATGTTGGGTCGGTGTCCATGGAGTTGGAGTCTGAGTCGTCGGTTTGAGAGGAGAAGTAGGATGATGTTGAGCGTGATGGACGGTGGTCCAGTGGTGCAGTAGTAGGCATTTCTCTGGTAAATGTTAGTACTGAAATTAATATATCCACTCTCATAGCTCTGAATATATCAAATTCAAAAGAAGCTAGAAAAGGATCACGTACAATCTTCCTCTGCCACTCGATCCCTCCGCAATACTCAGTTTCAACCCTTCATTCTTGATGTGTATCGCGACATGCTATTAATCAAAGTCAGCTGACCTGTGTCAATCATATGCCGGAAAAGCAAATATACCTTTCTTAAATTCGCAGCCGTCTTCGTCTCTTTCTGGCAGAATCCACACACGGATTCACATTTGGCTATCCGTAACACACCGGTCGTGCTCCAAGGGGGATGAACGTGACCTTTACTGCATGTTGTCGTTCCTAGGGGTGACGTTTCGCTACTGCTTGGGCGGTCATGATGAGCACGGCGGGAGGAAGTCATGTTGAGGCTGAGAACCATGAATCTTGATCGTGGTAGAAGTGATGGTTATGATGAGTGTTGGGTTGTTGTCGGATTGTTGTCGCCCTCGTAATCCTTGTTTGATGTGTATCTCGATCGTTCTCGTTATGGAGACAGGTCTAGCGAGAGCAAGAATCGGCCGATGCCTCAATATATCATCAAGTTTGCAACAGCTCGCGCACAGGTACCAGCCTTCCAAACACTTCGATTTGTAGCTGATATCCCTCCTCGGTCTTCTGTCCTTATCGAAATGTATAGTAAAAGTAAAATCTGGGGAGGAGGTAGAAGAGATGTTATCCTCGAACAATGAAACAAGGTAGTGAACTTGAAACCTTCGTAACAGTACCCTCAACTTTTGCTTTTCGCAACGGATCTTCGAATGAACTATAAGGGATGCGGGTTCTGCAACATGGAGGGCTGGCTTCTTCATATACTTTATCAGACCGGAGCTTAGGTTACATACAATACGACGCAATAGTGCGGTCCGTACTCAGATGGGTAGCAGTAGCGACGGGAGCCATGTCATGTTCAGCCCGAGTGCTAGTCCTGGACCTGGTACGGACTAGCTCATTCCTTCCTTCCTCTCGCGAAGGTTGACTACTCGTACGTTAGTTACTCTCTACTCACCGTCTCTAATCTAATCTAATCCAAGTACGGAGCAGGTACAGTAAGACTCGTAAGAGGATGGGTATGGGTGTGGGATTAGGACTAAACGCATTTCGATGTAGAAACCCTGGTCTAACCTAAGCTGGGGGTGGGATCGAAGCATTTGGCTGACAGGGATTGAGGAACATTCTACCCCATGATCCTATCTTAAGGCTAGTATTGGCTTTGAGTTGGCAGACCCGGGCTGCAAGAAGTTGCTTGATTCGCGCTGCTTGCCTCCGTAGAGTAAGTAAGGTAAGTTCTTTTACCAACACGGTACAATCAGAGTTACATGCCTGTCTATCTACCTGCCTGCCTGCCTCCCTGCCTGCAGTTCCTACTGTACGTTCGGGTTGTATTGCGCTTGGTGGACAGATTAGTTTTGTTTGCATTCAAACTTCCGCAGAACATAGCAGAATAGAATAAGCCATCAGACCAGACCAAACCAAACCAATACAACACAAACTAATGGATTATATTGCTGCATCTGTTACATTGTAGTACCGTGCCATATCTGCGTTGCGAGTGGTCTGGCAATCTGTTCTTCCTTCTCCATACAGCCACAAAGGCTTATGGAATGCCTGGATGCAGTGATCAGACGGGATGTCGTTCAGATCTTGGCACACGCCAGCCCAAAGGGGAGATGTTCGCGAGTGGGGCCCTGCGTGGGGCGTGCGTCAGACAGCGTAAGCGAGGCGATCCACGATAATTCAAGAGATGCGATTGGCTGCGTCGTGCATGTGTGGCCCCTGGTCTTCCCGAGCCGCAAGTTCGGACTTGGATTGCGCTACGCTAGACTACTTTCCGGATCTCTGGAACGACGGATGCTCGTGCTCAGGTTTGTCTTGTGTGTGAGAGAGACAAGTGAAGAAACATGGAGGAGGAGGTGAAAGTTGAAGTGAAAGGTGGAAGTGCGTGCAGGGACACGGTGCCACATGACCAAGGGCCAGGTCCATAGCTTGGATGAAGAGGAAGAGGAGACAGAATATCTGGGGGAACCTAGTCGGGGGACCCCGATCGAGGGATGCGTGGTAGGGGTGGTGGTAGGGATATTGTGGTTGGGATGAACCTGATCTACGGATCGGATGGGTGTGCTTTTTCAGGTGTTTGTTCCGGAGAGGACGTGTGGCATGTAAGTATCTGAATGTGGAATTGTAGACGAGGAGCTAAGATGTGTTTGAAGTCGAGGAAACATGGACTGTGATATCTTGCTTTGTAACGAATTGAGGAGGTTCTATGCCCTGAAGAGCGTTAAGCAAGACAGTATTATAATAGAACCCTCCTATTGGGTGATATTTATGTACCGCAGTCAGACGACATCAAACTCTAAAGCACGCGAGAGCATTAACTACAGGTGACATACATCAAAGGAGCTGTACCTGATGTTCATGTGTCGAGTACCAGTACACCACCAGACACCATCATGTCATCTCATTCATACTGCATCCATTCTGCATCCATACTGCGTCCGTACTGTATCTACAGTATAGACGCGCCGAAGATCAGCATCCGGCATGGAAAAGCAAAATCAGCCACCAAGCAAGCACCCATACCTCCGAATGTTTATTCCCATCCTAATCTAGGTAGACAAGAGCGTCCCGAGTCGTACACCCCAAAATTGGAAAACGTTCGCTAATGTAGCCGAAAGGGGAAAGAATCGACAGCGCATCTCATTACTCGACATCTTCCTTTTCCTCCATTATATTATAGTTGCGAAGACTCTAAAAGCGATCATTATTCAGATGACCAGTACGAGAGCGGATGCCACAGAATTGACAGATGCAGGTTCGTCTGTTCTCGAGATACGATTGGAGGGTCTTTGCATACAGTAGTGCATGTCTCTCATCCGGACGCGCGGTAGTGGGTAGATATTCTACATTGAATACCGTATGTCAAGACTTCACTGACAGAACCAAGACACAAAACGTGAACCGATCAAGATTCAAAGCAGGATCCAAGATCGAGCTCTGCATTGGAGTGGAGCTTCTTTACTTGGTAATCCAGGGGAAATGCACGCGTCCCCTGTCTCTATCAGCACGAGTCTTGGCAAGGACTTACGTCCGATCGTTTAACTGATGTCAGTCTAATTGTGGGGGAGGATCTCCTGGACCTATGCAACAGGGTAGGAGGTCTATTATTGACACTCACCACCAAGCAGAGATCGAGATGAAAGGTTGGGGCTGAACTTGGAGTCAAACGTGGAGACGAAAATAGCGGTGACGGCTGGACGGGTCACTTATCGTCACCAAATCAGAATACTTGGGGGCCACAACAGGGAAGCAAGATATTGGCAAGATGTACCCATGCGGGAGATGAAACACATGGCTTTTAAATACTGTTTAATCTATCTGCTGCAGCCTGGATCAATGATTCGACGAGTGGCAAATCCTGACCTTATGTGATTCATGTGATGTGAAGGGGTGCCGTGTAGGGTGTGTCCTACTTCCTTCTGCAGATTTTATTGGGGACTGGAGGAAAAGCCACCAGCTACCAGCCAAAATTTCACTATGCAGTGCGACCGTAGGCATCCGGGAAACTCCCACTTCCTCTCTATCCAGGCTAGGGCGAGCAGTTATTGGTGTAATATACTGAAAAGCTTGTATTCCCCATCGAGAGATGCGATTCGTTGATTCCATAGTCGTCCCGAGAAAGTTGAACGGAGGTATTTCCGTTTTTTGTGATCATTTCGTCGGGCAGTCAGTTACGATGTCCACTTTCTCCACACTGAAGAGAGTCCTTCACAAAACGAATCCTGATTTTGACTTGTGTCACACTCGAAAACAAGAACAAAAGACATGTAAGGCATGGGGATTTTCTGACACTTCTTCATAGAGGTACGGAAGTGCTGAAGATTGCAACGATGAAGACAAGCTATAGAGTTCTCGGGTGATCCCCACTCCCGCCGCCGTCTGTGCAAAAACTGTTCTTTCGTTTTACTTGGTATCTTCGCTGGCTATTCTTCCTTCTTAACTGGCGAGAAAGTTAAGTTAAGTAGAAGGGTTTCGTTTCGGCCCCTCCCTCGTTTTCCAAAGTCTATTTCTCTATACTGTGTCAGGAGATGGATAATGCAAGTGATGTCTTTCTCGCAGGCGTTCTGAGAGCCAATCGCGCTGCGCTGCGCTGCGTGCAAAAAAAGAAACGCCCGGAGATCGACACATGGATGGATGCAAAGAGAGGCGCCCAGGCGCCTTTTGCGTTTTTCAGGTATACAGTACATGGGATAGTAATTTTTTTGCTAGAATAGAGAAAAGTACATTTTGGTTTTGGAGGCGGGAAGCTGGACTTCCTGGATTGCCTGGCTTCTCGAAAGAAAGACTTTTTTCGGATGCATCGAATCGGACGAGCAGGAAGGATACTGAGACCCTGACGTCGTGTCGCGTGGGGTTACGTGATCGTGCTGGAGGTAGTGAGCGGTAAGCGAGGAGGAGAATTGTAGTTGCGATTGGTCGACACGGGTTAGCTGCTTGCTTTGGTTTGGCTTGGATGTGGGGAAATGTAACTTAGGACAAACAGATATGGTATCCTGCACGTCGATATGTCCAGACGCAAGTTGTCAACTTTCCGTGGATACACGTATCGTGTTTTGATTTGAAGAAAGCGTGCGTGCATAAGGTATTGATGTTCTGCAAGCCGGGAGGAAGGTCAGATTTGACTTTTCTTGCTGAGTCTGTCTCTATTTCGGCGTCTGGGCATGTGATAAGGCTTGCTTGCGATTGGGTACGTAGGACTTCATCTAGATGATGTGCTGAGGAAAGGTGAATGGCTTCAAGGAACTTGCTTGTTGGTTGCGGGTGGGGTGGCTGGGAAGAGGGATGGATGGAAATAGTCTTTCGTCGGAAATAAATGAGATGAGATGCGACGGATGCAGTTTTCGCGAGCGGAGAAGGAAGAGGGAAGGCACCCGCGATGGTTTTGCTACGATTCGTGCTTCGCGCTGAGAGCCGGCGGATACTTACCCAAATGGGAAATGAAAGTCAGTCGATAGTAGGAATAGAGTTGTTGTACGCTGAATGAGTACTTTCCCCCCGAAATATACGGTTTATTGGCGAATGTATTTGACCACAATTATGGTATTTAATATACCGCGGCGGGTTTCAGATTTAGAATATCATTCGGATGACGCGGTTCAGTTGAGTCTTGGTTGCGTTAGTCCAAGTATGGTTTTCGTTGGCTGGAGTCCGGGTAGGATTCATACGTGCAAGTGAACAAAAAGAGAAATAGATTTAAGTTTCTCAATTTCTAACCCAACCAGGAGAGATGCCCGAGTATGAAGACCTCAATCTACTACGGGCCTTAGACACACAATCTATTAAGTCAGTGCCCCGCGCTCTATCATGGCATGCCAAAAAAAGGAATACAACATAGTTTTACAACCGATTCGCAGATTGACATTCGTGTGCTGGTGCAGGCGCCGGGAGCCCGAAAGCAAGCATTTTGTGCTATTCACGCCTAGACACGAACGAAATCAGCTGTGATTGATATCTTTGTACTCAAGACTTTGGGTTAGCTGACACTGGAAGGTGAGCAAGTTCCCAATCTCCTATACTCGGATTTGACGAGTACAGAAATGTTCACCGAAATACACACCCGGTGCCGACTTTGCCAAATCATAAGCCATTTACTTTTCTCACTCGGGCAGGGAAGATGCAGACAGACTTTTAACAGCGAACCTTCTCGCTCCTATACTTCCTGGATAGGAATAGGTAGCCATGAATCTAAAACAAGAAGCTCTGACAATAACTCAGACAGATATAAATATGAATCTAATGAAGAGACGACGACCAGTTTCTTGAACCTCATGGACAGCTATCAGAGTTCGGACTAAGCTTAAGGTTACAAAAGTCTTCACGGCAAGTGGACACGGTAAGTGTGTTCAGCAAAGCTTAATAGCCAGTTCCCCGACTTTTTAGCTTGGGGCTCGCTTAAATCCGAGCTCACAATAGGCGGTCCGGCCATGAAGTCAGCCACGAAGCGTTATGGTTGCAACAGTATAGCTGCGTTAACTACGTTAGCCGAGGTTCTATTATCACGGCAAAGAGAATTGTAAGTAGCAAAAACAACGACGGCACCGTGGGGCTATCCGATGCGACAGGTATCTGCTTCAACTAGAGCTTTACGTGTGAGAAGAACGAGAGTCTGGCAGAGATGCTTGAAGCAGCGTAAATCATGATTTTGTGACCATCTTTCTTCTTTACTTTGTAGAGTTCTGTGCTCAAGATACCAAGGCCGCGTGCCGTGAACTGTAGCTGTAGAAAAATGATGGAGAAACATGGTCTGAAGAAGAATGACAGAAACCACGCTCAATGATTCATACCAAGCAGAGAAGGCTAGTTTCGCCACAATGAAGCCTACTGCTCCTGACAGTCATACTCCTCACTTGAATGCTGAAACTACTCATGGCATATCGAGTTCATTAGAGAGTAAGTTGACGTGAAGTCTGTCAAAGAGTACGACAAGCGGCTGGTATCGCTCAGCTCATAGATGATCTACCCTAAAGGCAATAGCGAGGGTATTTGAATGGCACGGAATGATCAAAAGACGAGCAAAGGACGGTTTCGAGTTTTAAACGTGCGAGAAAGAAGGAATCACTAGGGGATGGCTCTTAGGTAAAGGGCTTGCTCGTACCTTCCTAACCATATAAACAGAATAGAACTACTTAATAGTAGTTTAAGACTCGTCATCAACGGTAGCTTATCAAATTTGAAGTGATACTCAAAAGGAGTTGATATTCGGTTTACTACTTATAGAAATAGTGTTGCATTTGAATTCGATGGAGGTTCAATTTCTATGGAAGGAAGTAGCTATATATATAGGTATCTGTACAGTAATCCAAGTAATCCAAGTACGTATCTTACGTACTATTGACGGTACTTCCGGTACTAGCAAATTAGTTGAGTACGCTATTCAACTCCGGTACTTCCGGTACCTTTAGGACGTTGAATACGCTACTCCGTACCATAATCTGTACTGTACTGCTAGCACTACCTATACTCAACAAATAGAGGCACGGGACCTCCTGAATGGATAGAGTACACAGTTAAAGGGGTGGCGCAAATGACTCCTGGACTGTGTGTGCATAAAAGTGCTATTTAGGCGTCTGGTTGGTTAAACAGCACTCTAAGTAGCCACCTCTATCTATCTTACAGGAAAGTGCATGGGCAGAACAACCGTCAAGTGACGGTCACCGGACGGTGCGGTTGGTATCTGCATCGAGGTATAAAAATGTATTCATTAGGAGACGGGTGTCTAACAATTCCTTTTAGGCAACAAAGTTCAAAGTCGAAGATCATACTTTAAGGGAGTGGTGCAAGAGCTAGGAACGGTTCTGAATGAATAGCAGATGGGGTGCAAAGATACATTTACCCCCCTTTAATTACCCTAGGTCATATTAGTAGCTATCATACCTAGAGCGTATTTTAGCTTGGACAAAGCCGTTAACAATTGCCCAGCAACATCTTATTAGGAAACATTATTGGCTGGCTTCCGCACACCACTTGAGAACAAGACATCGTGAAAAGGGCGAGTCTGGCCTCGCATGGGTCCAGGATGTCGCGCTGTCCGTCAGCCCTGCAAGAAACCTTCGGCGGTCGGCGGCATCCTCTTCAGCCCTGTGATGATGCTGATGGGTGGACCCCGAGTCGCAGGACCAATATCAAGGCATCGAAAACATGAAGAGAATATGCAGTCAGATGACAGGGCTGGCTTTGATGAGCCGGTAATGCAGGAGAGATGTGCCACCTTTGGTTGTGTCGATAGTATAGTACTACTGTATCGAAAAATCCAGGATTAACCCCTTCGCCTCGATTGCTTCGGGAATTCAAGCTCTTATCGGTATCTAGATATCTAATCTTATCAGTACATGTTTCTGCGGACGGAAGGTGTACAGTATCTTGCCCTACAGTACTCTATAAGCTGCTCCGAGTACGCACTCATTCCGCACGTCGGCTCGGCTCTACGTTGCATATCGAGATTTCAGGATTGACTGGCTGCGAGGCTTCAAAGATCTCGGCTTGCATGTTGATTGCGCTGTCTGTCCTCTCTTGTGTCCCGTGGCCTGGAGTTGCTTGCTGCACAGGAGAGTTGATTGATCTTCACAGGGGATTTCCCACGCCGCAACTTTACCTCCCTCCGCACTTTATGCGTATTGAACTGCGATACTTGGTCTCATCTCACGTGGGAAGGATTTGTTCCTCGGTTCCAAGCAAAACCCTCCTACCACATATCACAACGTATTATAACATAACTGGTATTCGGATTATAGAGCGACCTGATATTCATTTCATGGGGACATAGATCTACCGCCTTCAACGGCATATTTCTCTTGCGATTAATAATTCCCTATCCGGCAAGCCAAAGTAGGTAGGTACGTAAAGCTGCCCACACAGTTCTCCAATCGGCTTATTCTGCCTGATCACTTACTTCGTTAGTTTACTTCGTCAGTATTCCGGGCCCGCAGTGGTCCCGGATCTTCGACCGGCACCCGCCTTCAAATTCCCCAACAGCGAGCAGGGCACTTGCACTTCTTTCCCGGGTCTCTCACGTCTCGACCTGCCTGGCGAGGGCGCAATTCTATATTCACTGCAAATAAAAGCTTGAACACAGCATCAGAACGTCTAGGTGGCGCATCGCAAACAAACATCCCAAAAAGGGGTTGGAACTCGGAACTCATTCGCAATCGCAGTCGGTAGCCGTGAGCTCCCCCTCTCTTCAGTACTGTCCGACCTGAGTCTGTCTTGTGATGCCTATCAAACGCCTGTACGGTCAAGCTACAGTAGGGCGACGTCGATTAGCGGTCGACTACTGGCGTCTTGTACTACTGTAGATGCAATATAGTGGTACATGTACAGCTTCCTACACTCCAGCAGATTCTCTCTTTCCTTTGTTTGCTCTTTCTACAGCATTGTCGTAAATAACCGCCCTCGTCGAGACTTCTTCCACAATGTGACTGCGGCACCCGCCCTGGTGAATGTCAACTCGAATCTGTTTCATCAGCTTACCTCTGCTCCGATAGCTTTCTTGCGATTTCGAGACGACGAGCGAGGGAAGCAAACATTTTGAGAACAGGGAGGACAAACGATGAATGCGCGGAGTAGGATCACAAGATGGAGAAGCCCCAAGCAAAGGACGACACTGTAAAGAAGCAAAGGAGGGCGAGCAAGCCAAAGGTCAAGACGGGATGTAATAATTGCAAGTGAGTCTTGCTGCCCCGGCATGCGCTGCGTCGTATTGTGCTGATGCAGGATCAGGGTCCGGAGAGTCAAATGCGACGAGACAAGACCTCAATGTACGTCTGCAGACAAGGATGATCGATACATTTTTGTGCTAACAAGAGTAGGCGCGAAATGTGTTCGATCGAATAGACAATGTGAAGGATATCCAGCACACAAAAGGACAGTCGAGTCCGTGATCCCAATTGCTCCACGACCCGAAATACTACCCAAAGGAGCGTCAATCACCCCATCCTCTGCAATCCCCTCTTCTAAATCCAGCTCACCACCGACTGCGAAATCACTACCTCGGCGACATCGCGTTATCCGAGTACCTCCAGTAAAGAAGCGAGTTATTGGGATTCAAGACAGTCCGGTAGTGAAATACACATCTCCACACCACACTCCAGAACTGCCTTCTCCAACGATATATAGACCTGGCGGATTCGCTTTCGATTCACAAGAAGGCCAATATTTCCAAGTTTTCCGGACACACACAGCAAGCGAGTTATCCGGGTTCTTCAACTCGGACTTTTGGCAGCGAAGTGTGTTGCAAGAAAGTCATTCCGAGGCTGCTATCAGACATGCTGTGATTGCTTTAGGAGCATTATACAAGACTCTGGAGAAAGTCTCTGAATCTCCGCCTGGGTCGCCTGAGAGTAACAATGCAGCAATCGATACAGCGCCTAGCCATTATGATTTCGCGTTTCAGCAGTACGGGAAGGCTCTTACACGGTTACGAGAGTCTTTGGAGAATAGGGAGACGAGATCAGCAAGGACGATTTTGATTTCTATTGTGCTGTTCACATGTTTTCAATCTTTTACCGGGGATCATAAAGCGGCTATCAAACAGATCCAGATTGGATTGGGCGTTTTGGAGGAGAGGAGACAGGATTCCAGGCAGCCGTTAATGCAGAGGAAAGAGGACACAGTCGAAGACGAACTGGTGCAGATGTTCACGAGACTGGCAATTCAGGCGAAGAGTTATGATATGGCGTTCCACTTTCCGCATCCATATGTCATTCGTCTGTCCTCACAAAGACAACCGGATCCAACATCACCGCAATCACAAACTTCGCCTACGGACTCGTTATCCACCTCTCCAGACTCTTCTATACCAGCGGCATTCCTCACTTCACAAGAAGCTAGGACGGCTTTAGACGCTCTCCAAGAACGCATAATGCGCTTCCAAGAGCTCCTCTCTTCCTATCACCGCGGGCCAAATAACATTCTACCCAAATCTGTCATGGTCCTAGGAATGGGATTCCGTATGCAACTCAAACAATGGAGCATCGCTTTCACCCCTCTTCTCGAATCCCGCCGCAATCGCGGCGTGACCAATACTGAAAGAGCGGGCATTAATGTTCTAAAAATGCTACAGGTCATGACAGATGTTCTGTACCAAATGGGTTTCTCGACGTCAGAAATGGAGTTCGATAATTTCACGCCACTGTTTAGGGAGATTGTCGAGTTGGCTAAAGAGGTTGTGGTTGATGAGGAGTTAAGTCTGGCGATGCTGAGATGTGGCAGTATACCAACGTGCCGCCATAATCAAAATCCTCAATACAATTTCCCAGGGATGGTGGCTTATCAACAAGGTATTTGGAGAGAAGTGGAGCATTACTCCCATATTAAACCATCATTCGCGCTCGATCTGGGTATCGTCCCGCCTTTGTTCGTCGTAGCGACGAAATGCCGGGATCGCAAGTTGAGGAGGGAAGCTATAAGACTGCTCACGGCGAGTCCCAGGAGGGAAGGGATGTGGGACTCTATACTTAGCGGCAGAGTGGGCACATGGATCATGCAAATCGAAGAGGAAGGACTCACGTTTTTCGATGGGAGGGGCAGGGGGGAAGGCGAGGAGGTGGAGGATGAGAGAAGGGTTATGGTCAAGGAGATTCTTTTTGATATGCAGAGACGAGAGGCGATTTTGAGGTGTGGGACGAGGGGCGCAAGGGAGGGAGAAAGAGATGAGAGGGCGAGGGAGACGAGGATTGTGTGGTGAAGAACTGAATTCACGAATAGTCAGTATGGAGATGTTGATTACGAAGACGAACGCCATCATGACCGGAAACAAGGGATGAAGTACGAGGTCTGAATACTGCTGGGGGTTCGGTCAGCCACGGGGCCGGGATTGGACTTAAGGACATGCATGCCCAAGTCAATCATTCCCTCTGGACCTTCGATATACTCGGAGTCTAAGGGTTTTTATGGACTGGAAACGAAACACGTTCAGCGTGGCGCGAAACACAACAGTGTTCGAACTGCTAGAATCGAGCTGAATCGATCAGAGTCACCAGATTCAGCATCGATTGGTACGAGGAGGTCATATCCAGTCCCGCCCGGTATAATGTTGCATCTAAGGTCCTGGTGGTCAGCGCGCCCGTGAACGAATCTTTGTTTCATTGAGTTTGACGCGGTGCGGTAGCCGAGACGAAATGAGCCTCATCTAGTAGGCAACAGACAAAGAGGAAGGAGTTGAGAGAAGAGGTGGTAATGCGGTTCGAAAGGATGGGAAATTATGAGGGAGAAGTATTATTTGTTGTTGTTTGTATTATATATACCCGAGCCATGCCACTTATCTGCCATTTTGCCACATCTATTTCTTATCTCATCTTTCTCCGTAACCTCTCTCTCAGGTTTGATTCATCATTAATGTGAAGAGGATTTATATGGACCAAAGCAGAATGTGTGCGCCTTGCGATCTTCTTTAGTCGATTCTAGGTTAGGTGGGTGGTGACGATAATGCGGACCTAGCTCACCCCTAGCATACTAGGAGTTTCTCATAATGGACGAGCCCGAACTAAACATCCCGGATAAATGATCATAATCGAGGAAGGACGTGTAGGAGATACATCAGGGGCAACTTCATGTGGGGAACACTTACAAAGGTGATGAAGTATATGACAACAGTGGTATTACTCTTGGTTGATGCACCTTTCAGTTTTCACAATTTCAACTCAACCTCGTCGCGTGACTGTCTTTCTACAGAGTTGAAAGATCTCTTCGTTTAGTACGGTCAAGCTTCCGATAGAGGAGTGAGTTTTCCTACGAAAGCATACCGAGGTTTCATGATAGTATAAATCAACATCGTCGCTAGATATTCCGAGAAACTGATTTACACACGGTATTCAAGAGCGGCCGATTCGGATGACACTTCGATTTTACATCCATGGGGACTATGTCCTTCTCGAAAAGATACTCATCCGAAGGCAGCAGGGCAGCAATTCAAGGAATATCATACTTTCATTGCTTATATCTACAAATTTACCTGCGCTTTACTAACATCCAGAACATCCCGAGCAATCCGAAGATCCAGCAGAGTCGAAGGATGGGAAATCACCAGGCCATCCGGGCGGATTTTTATACCCTCGAGGTCCTCTCCGTTCCTTCCTATGATTCTCCCTCCCGCCTCTCATCTTCCGAACACAGCTTCGACCCCTTTCCCCCCGATCTGCCCATCTCAATCCCCTGAATCCCCTCAGCGAATTCCAATCCGCCGTCCCACCCCGGTCTCTCGCCCATCGCTTCGCCTCACTCGTCAAGGACAAAACCTCTCCACGTCCCTTAGCTATCATCTTATGAGTTACAAAATGGGTACTTATACCGCCGTAACATCTGTATCCTGCGAGCTCCTCCTGCTCGCCGCGCTTAGGCTCCGTATACCGGCGCCATTTCCACTTCTGCGGACACATACCGGAAGCTTTTAATCTCTTTACAGCCCATTCATCTTGCTCCCAGACTTCCTTCTCGGTCAGTCTGTCAATACGCAACTGTCTCTTCTCCATTAGTCCTTCGCGACCTTTTCTGTACGATGTGCTGGAGTCAGAACTTGATTGGCTGCTGGAGCGTTGCTTTTCGGGCGATGAAGTCTCATCCCTGTTTTTCACCCATTCCTCTCGATCTTCTGTTTCATCTATTCGTGTTATTTCATTCCGTCTCTGCTCCTTCCGCTTCTCGATTTGGCGCCGGATTCTCCGGTCTGAGGTTGAAGAACCACTTGATTCCGACTTCTGGGAGGTTGAAGGTTCACCATCAGACTTTGCCCATTCCTCTGTCACCTTTAAGTCATCCCGTTCTCGTCTCTCAACCAATAATTCTCTCTTTATTTTCTCGATCTCGCGCCTAATTCGATTGTTTGAGGTTGAGGAGTCCCCCGACGAAGATTTCTTAGGCGACTCTCTACCAGCCCTCTCCCATTCCTCCGTCTCCTCCGCCTCTCTCACTCGCTCTCTTTCTACCCGCAACTCTCTCCTTCGTGTCTCCACGTCGCGTCTGATTCTACGGTCGTCGGCTGAGGTATTACTGGCTCGAGACTTCTCTGGTGGTGAGCTTTCACTTTCGGGACTTGATGCTTCTCTCTGCAGTTTCGGTGCTTGAGTTCGTGGGCTTGCTGCGATTGGTAGGTCGCTCACCACTTTCTTCACTGAAGGATTTTTTGCAGGAACGCCATATTGGGTTGGAAAATTGGTGAAATCGGGATCATCCGAGAAAGTCTCTTCTTCCTCTTTGATCTTCTTACCTAGCCCATTTGGATCTCGAAAATACACACTCTCCAGAACAACCCCTCCCTTATTCGGAAAAGCGCTCTTGCCATTTGGTATACTCCGACGACCATCCTTGAAGAACTTACTCTCGAGTACATCTCGTCTCTTTGTGTCGGCACCACTCTTGCCGTTGGGAGAAGCTCGACTTCTATCTCTGAGACACACACTGTCTAATCTAATGCTCTCCTCTTTCCGATTATTGGGCTTCTTGGGGTCTCGACCGCTGTCGTTTCTGGATGATGACATGTCGAAGGAGTCTTTATGATATGATGATGCGAAGGCTGTATCTTGGCTCGCTTTGGGCTGCTTGATAGGTTTAGAAGAAGTTTTTATCGACGTTGTTTATTCTGAAAGGAATTTGAGATAGACAAAGCGGTAGCACGTTCTTTTATAGATTGCCGTGAAGACGACACCAGAATCGTGCCGGGAAGGATCGATCGAGGTGATGATAGAGGATAATTCATGGGCCTGGTGTCTTCATTCACTTAATCATCCTTGAATCAGAAGGGGAAATTGTGACTGAGTGGATACTTCAAAGCAGTGAGTCAGAGCGATCGATACAGCCACCATGCTCTGAGTGACTAACACGAAGAGATGTTTCCGCTGCATGGCTTAATGACAGTTCTAAGGAGAGAGCTCGAGGAATTATAAATACCCTTACTTCTGTGAGTAGATCTCCGTTTCATGGACGCGTGATCACTATTATAGTTTGGGACTTATCACGTTCAATATTGTGTTGTGACCTATTCACATCTCATCAGATTGACTTGGTACATTGACAGGTACAGATGATTTATCGTCGTTAAGGGTGGGGGGGACTATATGGATTTAACATTGGTCATTCAGCTTAGCAAAAGTGCGCCTTTTGACTGATCAGTATTAACCGAAATCTAGAGAGGGAATGATTAGTACCTAATATGAGTTATAATAGCCCTCCGTAAGTTGGCTTTGACCTTACATAAGAAGGTCCCATTAGCTCACCACTTCTTTAGAATGGAACAATTGAGATACTATTGTCTATGGATGATTCCAAGGAGGCTGAACATTCAGTTACTGTCCGAAACTGAGTCAGATAACATCCAATTCTTCAATATCATGCATGTTTTCAAGATCTCATATCCTCTTCTAATCAATCAGACTGTCCTTACTATAGAACACCTTGCTCAGACACCACCAGTATCGACATTCCCACCATCAGCTCCTCTGCGTCTACGTCCCCTACTTCTTTGTCCTTCTCTCTATCTTCTTTCTCTCTCTTCTCTTTCTCTTTACTATCTTTCTCCTTTACCTTCTTCCCTTCCTTCTCTACCTTCTCTCTCTCCCGCTTCTCGTCCTCCTTCTTATTCTTCTCCCGTTGTCTCCTAATCCTCCCTTCTACCCCGTACTCTGCGTTGCCGCCCGCCTGTTGATGGTGCTGTCACACGCAAAAAGAATGCTTAGTATCAGCCATAAAAACTGCTTTCCTGATTATCCTAGATGAATCTTAGCCCTTTTCTTCAAATTTTCATAATTACTGTTCTTCTTTCTCTTTTACACTATCGCTAGAGGATACTACGAGGGTGGATTCTCCTAAGGACCCAGTTGTATGACTCCATCGAGAAAAGCTCTGGACGTTGGAAAGAGGGCGAATCCCAGTATACATTATATTAATGTCCCAGGAAGGTTTCACGACTTCAACTATCCAATCTTTGATGAAAATGAGTGATTTGAGTTAGGGCGCCGACCTGAAGAAATATAGTTGGGCACTGAAACTTCGTTTTGATTTTTGGCCGACGAGTACTGGAAGCTTTCTTGTTGTACAGAGATCCAATTCTTGGGAATTTTTTAGTCTCTTGTGGCGCTTAGGTAACACCATGATTCGCGTCAGAGTCATGCATCACATCCGCAATACTGATAGTCTAAATTATCTATGCTTAATTGCTTATCTTATCTGTCCATAGTTCGAAGCCACCCTACCACATAACTCCCAGCCAACCGCACACACGTCTCTATTTATCCTCTTACCAGTTCACCTAACATTTATCTCCATCCCGGATGATTTAGTTTCGCCCACGCCTCTCTTTCCTCTCTCTCCCTCTCCTCTCTCTGATACTTTAGCCAATCTCTCCTCGCTTGCTCGCGCTCCTCTTTCTCCTGTTGTTTCCTATCTCTCTCCCTATCTTCTTTCTGTCCTCTTATCCTTTCCCACCTTTCTCGCTCTATTTTCTTCTCCTTCTCGATCTCTTTTCGCTCCCACTCGCGCTCTTCCTTCTCTCTCCTTCTTATCTCTTGCTTCCTCTCCCACTCCCTTTCTTCCCTTTCTTTCTTGGCCTTCTGTCCAGTGTGCGAAAAAATAATCAAGTTAATCGATTTTTAATCGATTAAATCGATTAAGATTAGATTAGATTAGATTAACTAATTTTGACCTTTAATTAGATTAAGATTTAGAGTTAATTAATAATTTAATTAATTAACTTTTGATTTATTAGAGAAAATTCTATTATATTCTTATATCTTCTTATATATCTCCTCCTCTCTATAGCTACTCTATATTAAAGAAATTCTCTACGTTATTTACTATCTCCTCTAGCTCGTGTTTCTCCTCTATATCGATTATAAAACCCAAGCTCTTTAATAGACTAATAGTCTCGAAAGTGTCTTTATTAAGCCTATTTCGTAGCTTATTTATAATTAAAGCTCTATAACGACACAAGACTCAAGGCGGTATACAAGCAAGGATAAACGAGTAGGGAAGCTAAGAGCGATCTTATATAGTCTACTACGAAGGAAACAAAAAGATAAGAAAGGAAGAAGAAGAGAGATAGAGTGCAAGGCACCTTATATACATATACCGGTACTAGCCCGATACTATACCGAGTCGGATACTAGTTCTGCCGGGATACCTATGAACTTAGGCCTTAGTATCTATCCTTCTTCTTATATAATATTCAGGTAAGCTATCGTTATATTACCCCCCCCCTAAGAAGAGCTTAACCCTAAGCTCGGAAGGTTATAGTTTATACTAGAATCAGTCTTTATTATAACTATTTTCGTCGATATTCGCGTAATAGGCGCTAGCCGCTCTTTAGTAGTAGTAAATTCTTTATTAGGTTCTGACTAGTTACGTCGCTATAATAGTACTATATTAGTCGTAGCTTCCAAATCGGGCGGTAAGCGGTATTTACTTTATCTATTTATAGTAGGAGTCGAGTTTAAGTAGGGCGTAGGGTATATAAAGGAAGGGGTTTATTAATATTAGATCCTTTCCTTTTTAACCGCGATAACTACTTTAACTTATAAGTTTACTCTCCCTAGACTGCGATATAGCTCCTATAATAGGTATCGTTACTAACTATTATAGTAATCTACTATAATCTTATATATCAATCGACCTAATTAACTCTTCTCTTAATATAAGTAAGTTTCTTATCTTAGTTTTAAGGATAGTCCTTAAGTATAGTATAGGGGTTTCACAGATCTATAACGCTAACTCCTATAGTACCTTTACTAGTTCCTGCTAGTACTCTTTCGGCGGCGTATCGTATATATTACCTGCGATATATTCGCGCCTTCCTTAAGATAAAGTATAATAATACTCCTGTTTTAGAACTCTTATACTTATTTAATAAGCTTAACTCTAAGCTTTATAAGTATTATTTAGTATTAAAGAGTAGTTATAAGTATATGAGTTACTTGAATATAAACGTAATTATATATACTAACGCGTTATAGTTATCTGACTATATTAATATAGACTATACTATTTTATCCGGTTTACTTCCTAGCGGCGAAGCTAAGGACACGGAGCTAAATCGGAGTAGTATTATAGCTACTTATAAGGCTATTGATCAGATCTATCGTCTCGCGAAATCTGCTACTCTTACTATTACGTTAGAGATTACTACTATATAATTAGTAGAGACTTAGGCTTTAAGGCGTTCTATAGAGAAGGTATTTAAGGAGTTAGAGTTCATTAAGGTAGTAAGTTGCGATCTTGAACCCTTAGATACTAGTATAATACTAACGCGATATAGGATTTAGATCTTCTAACGGTCGATTCGGCGAAATCTAGGTTAATAGCCGAAACGATATTAAAGCAGATAAAAGAGTTAAATAGTATTATACGGGAATTTGCGAAGAAAGCTATATTTAAGGCTACGATATCTAATACTAAGGGAAAGAGGAATTTGCATTCTAGTTCAGAGATAGAATAAGATCTAGATAATCCCGGACACTCTCTAAAGAAGAAAGCCCGTAGGATTAGCTATTACACTTAGTCTACTACTAGAGCTACGTTAGTAGATTTAAGTAAGGAGTTAGATATAGTAGTTCCGGTTCTAGATATTCTAGATTTACTAGAAGCTCCGGAGAACTTAAGAGAGAAAGCCGGTGAAGTAGAAGTAGTTAAAGAAGTAGAGTTTTAGATATAGCGTTATTATGAAGTATAATCGGGGGATTATTCCTAGTAATAAATTCTAATACTAGTAACTATAATAGCTTATTATCCTCTAAGTAACTATAGTTATCTATTCTATCTTCTTAGGCCTTAATCTACTAATCTAGTTTACGCGGAGGTCTAGGTTTACTTAGGTTAGTAGCGTGGAAGTCTCTGAGCTTATACGGAGCACCTATTAAGTCGGAAGCGTTATACTAAGTTAGGTCCGGGTCGTAGCCTAGCTAGCTAACTTAATACTTCAGATTACCTCTTAGGAGCTATATAGCGAGTATATCTTATAACTCCTACTCTTCTTAAGTAGCGATAACCTCCGGGGGTAGGTTTAGTAACTTCTAGCCTAGTAATAGGTCGTCCGGGTCCTTAAAAAGTAATTCGGGGGCGAATATATTGTATATAGAAGATCCCGGGGGTAAATCTAGCTTATAGGAGTATCCGATCTTAGCTAGGACCTAGTATAGTCTTACCTAGAGACTAGATAGCTTCTTACTTAGCTAGTGATTCTTAAGGTTCCTTATAGAGAGAAATACCTTATCTCTAACTTCCTAGTCGATACCGCGCTATTTCGGGTAAGTTACGGCGCTTATCATATACTAAGAAGCTAGTATATTAGCTTTTATAACCTCGATAGCGGATTTAGTATATTTAGCTAAGGATTTAGTATTAGTATAGTTAAGCTTCTCTTAAAGTATTAATCCGGTAAGTTACTTCTAGTCCTAGCTATTCAATAGTAGTATATTATATTTAAGGGTATATAGCGCTATACCGATAGAGTTATAAGGCAGAGTTACTTAGGCGCGGTCTATTATTAGTAGTAGTTCGCCCTAGTTACTCTAGTAGTAATTAATAAAAGGTCTAAGGCGTTAGTTAATATACTAATTCATAATCTCTGTTTATCTATCGGTTTACTAGTAGAAGGAGGTAGAGAGCTTAACTTTAACTCTAATTATATAGTAAAACTCTTACTAGAAGGATAAGATTAACTAAGCTCCTTAGTTAGATATAATTAACTTAAGGGTATATCCGAAATAATATATCTATTAGATAAATAATATCGTTATCCCGCGGGTATTAATATTATAGTAGTATAGTATTAATATAGAGTCCTTCCCTAGGCAGTCGATAAATACTAATATCCTATTAAATCCTTAGTTATCGGGTAAGAAGTCCTTAAAATCTATAGCTAGATATTATATAAAGTAGCTAAGTACTAGTAATAGGTAGAGGAATCCTTACTATTTCGTTTACTTCAGATAAGAGTACTAATAGGAGCGGTAATTATAAGTATACTATTTTATATCTGATACGAGTCCTTTCTAATAGTAATAGGTAGAAATTATTTTAGTAGTCTTACGAGTATTCGGATAAGCAGAGGAAACTTAATTATAGACTTCACTGATCAAACGAGTATATAGCAGAGTATAGCGTTATATATATAGACGACTGTTATAAAATAGTAAACTATTATTAATAGTATAGCTATCTCCTAATATATTCTATTTATTAGAGAATAATTCTCAGTTAAATTAGTATAGCTTCTCGATTAAATCAAAGGAATTACATGCGAGTTCCGGTAGCGTATTAGTCCTTAGTGATATTAGGTATATATAACTAATTTAATCGATATAATATTTAGCTAGTTCCGTATTAATCTTAAGGTCTAGGCGGTCTAGAGGTAATAAAACCCGAGATCTACTATCCTATTTCTATTATTCCTATATCCTTAGATCTTATTCCTTATAGCTAAGGATATTAGCTTTAGCGTTATTTTTACTAAGTATATATATAATTTGAAAGTTGAATTCGGAAAGGAATTCTATTTATCTAGCTTACTTACTAGTTAAGACCTTAGTAGTTATAAAGTACTCTAAGGATCGATAGTCCGTATATACGCCGGTATAGCGTTATAGAGATATAAGTTCCGGTCTCTATTTCCGGAAAAACTTAATAATAGCGTATAGCTCCTTATTATAGATCTCCTAGTTTAGTTCATATCTATTAAGAATATAAAAGTAGAATCTAATTAGATACTACTAGTTATCTTCATATAATTAGGAGATAACTCTAGCTATTATACTATCGGAAGTATTAGTTTCTAGTTTAGTCTATAATTTAGGGTCGAAATAGTATAGTTTCTGTACCGATAGTAGCTATTAACGTAAATCGTCGAAGGACTTCTTATAATCGTTAGTGAAATTCTATAGTACTATAGGCCGAGTAAGCACTAAGAGAGGTTTAGTGATAAGGCTGAAATTCCGAATAAATTAATAGTAGAACCTATAGAATCCTAGGAAGGATTTCATAACTATTACTGTTTCGGGGTACTTCTAGTCTACTAATAGTACTACTTTCTCGGGATCTAGCTCGATTCCGTTAGTAGTAATAATATATCCGAGGTATTTAGTCCGGGTAATATAGAATTCGCTTTTCTTAATATCTACTTAGAGTCTAGTATTTATTAAGTATTATAGTACTAATTTAATATATTCCTTATACTCCTAGAGCGTTTCCGAGTATATAAGGATATTATCTAAGTAAGCTATATAAAAGTTATCTAAGTAGTTTAGTAGTATATTATTTATATATCGCTAGTATATACTAGGTCTGTTATAGAGCCCGAAAGGTAATACTTTATATTTATAGGATCCGAAGCGGGTTCGGAAGGTAGTATACTCCTCGGATTCGAGGTTTATATAAATATAGTTAAATACTACCCGGATATCTAGTTTAGTAAAGATTACTACTTTAGATATACGAGTTAAGAGCTTATCGATCTTAGGTATTAGGTATAAATCCTTTCGAGTGATTATATTAAGCTTATAATAGTTAATATAGAAGCGTAATCCTCTATCGGCCTTTTTAATAAATAGTATAAGTAATATAAAGGGACTTTAGCTAGATTCGATAAATCCTTTATCTAAGTTCTCTATAAGATACTCCTTAGTTACTTATAGTTCGTCTATAGATTACTAATATAAGAGCGAATATACATTAGGTAATAGTTCTTCTAGAATGATTTTATAATCGTATAAGCGATATAGTAGAAGAATATTAGAATCCTGCTTAGAAAAGGCTTCCTTAAGGGTATAGTATTATTCCGGTAGCTTTTCGGCTAAAAGTCGTTTAGTATTAGGATCCTTAGGAGAGTAGCTATTTAGATAGTCTTATAAGAGGTAGTCTATCTTATAGATACTAGTAAAGAATAATTCGGAACTTTTACGTTTTATATTAAAGTGAAAAGCTATAGTACTAATTTAGTAAATCGGAACTAGTTTCTAGATCCTTAGAGGTTAAGAGGAGTACTTATAATAGAGTTTTAGCGCAAGTACCTTTCTCGATGAATTCGGAGCGGAAAAGAGTTCGGATTCCTTAGCGATAAGCGGAAATAAGTTAAAGAGTAAGGATAATATATTAATATACTATATCGCTACTATTTAGTATAATCGGTATTAGTCTAGCTAGTTTATAGCTAAGTCCCGTGTATTAGTATCGATTTAGTAAGATCGATTAATACTAGGTTTATAAGGTAGTAGAGTTATAATTATCTCCTTATTATATTAGAGAGTAGCTAGATAGCGTTCCGACTATAGTAGCTTATAGTAGAGCGTATCTAGCTTAACTTGAAATCGTTATATCTATTTGATACTAATAATTATATCTTATTATCCTAAATTAAGGAGAATAAAAAGATAGTTATAAATACGCTTACTATTAATAGAAAGGTATAAACGTATAAAATAGGTAATATAGGTTCTAATAGACTATTAGAAACTACGTATTAGAATAGAATAAGGTAGTAGCTCGATTTTAATACTAAGGGCCCCTGATAGTCGTCCGGTAAGAGTACGATTAATAAATAGATAACTGTTCGCTCTGGTATCGATTAGGCTATTTATAGAGACTTCTAGCTTATTTATACTAACTATAGTCGGGTTAATAAATTACTTACTTCTTATTAGGGAGTTAAGATCCAGATTAGAGAGATTATACCTGCGTAAACTTAAGAAGGAGTTTTTACTTAGGCCTTATCGTTTCCCTCTAGTATCGGTCCAGATTCGGAGGGTATATCTTCTATTACTTCTTTAGTTATTTAATCCTCTTCCGGAAATTCGTCGATTAATTAAACCTTAGGTAAGTTAGGGTAATCTAGCTTAATATAACCGAGCTATCTATAATTATAATACCTAAAGGGTTCTCCGGTCGAGGTAATAAGGCGTTTTAGCGCGGAGAGAGTACTAGACTATACCGGGGTAGAGGTATATATATATAGTATAAGAGTAGTTTATCGAGGAGCTAAGCTTAAGGACTAGTAAGAGGTAGAACTAGTAGTAGTTATAGTAGTAATAGTAGGCTTACGGTACTATACTTAGGTAGTAGCTTTCTCGGGATAGGTATATTCTAAGTTATAGTAACGCTTAGTATTAAAAGAAAGTAAAGATCTAACTATAGAAGCGTAATCCTTATTCTACGTTAGTTTAATAATAAGGGTTAAAGCGCGTAAGGATAGTATAATCTTATCTTATATATAGAAGAACTACTCTTTCTTTTTAACTTTACTTTAGATAATAGCGCTTTGAAATCAACTATGAAACTCAGCGAAAGTCTCGCGTATATAGCTAAGTTATTATATTTCTAAGCAGTAGAAAGTATTATAGTAGTTATCTTCCTCTAAACTAGTAAGAAAGTTCTCTTCTAATAAGGAGATTATTTTATCGCTAGTTTTAAACTCGTTAGCGAGATACTAAAGCGTAAGATACTCTTTAGCTAATCTAATAACTAGCCCCTATACGAGAACGCGCTAGAAGAAGTCCGTAGGGTAGTAGTTAGTATTTATAGCTAGCTAGTCTCGTATCGATACTCTCTATTAGAAGAAGGTAAGGTCTGATCTATTATCTAAGAGTAGGATCTTCTTAGTAAGATAAGACTTCTTAGGGCGTGATTCTACCGATTCAGCGTTAGGAGAGGGAGATAGTTTATTAGGAATAGTATCCTCTCTCTCGGTGCTACGTATTAGAATAGAGTTTATTAGGTTATTAAACTCTGCTATACGCGGAGATTATAGTATTAGTTTTAGTAGGAGAGTCGAAGATAAGCGAGAGACCCTTATAAGGAACTTATTTTATATAGAGATTAGTCTATCTATAGTATCTTCTAGAGAGTTATTCTTTTCCTCTTAGTCTACTAATTATTATAAAAGGGAATAGATCAGGTTCGAGTCACTTATAATAGTAGGAGTACTTAGCGATTATACTTCTAGTGAATTTCGCTTTTATTTTCCTTTCCCTCTCGGTCGGTACTTCCTTAATAAAGTATGAATATTCTCTAGAGCAGGAGACGTTTAGGGTAAGGAAGGGTATAACGGATTAAGTTCAGAGGTAGAGCAGGGGGGATCGCGTTAAGTTCCCCTAGAACTAGAGGAGTCTCTAGTTTATTAGTTAAGAGCTATAATAGTAGCTTAAAAAGGGGTATATTAGGGCTATTTCGGCGGCGATACGTAGAAGTTAAAGTTCTGAGGTATTTATTATACTTTTTTTAAAGTCTATTTATAATTCCTTTATACTAAGGGGGTTATTAAAGGAGCGTTAGCAAAGACCTTCTCTATTATACTATTTACAATAAGCTAAATTAAACCCTGATTTATACTTATCCGAGAGATCTCTAGTATCTCGGCTATATACGAGTAGTTATCGAATAACTAGCTTAGTAATAAGATATTATAATAGGCTATCTCCGGCTATCCTGATCTTTTTATTTAATATAACGATATAAGACTTAAGGCAGTATATAAGTAAGGATAAACGAGTAGGAAAGCTAAGAGCGATCTTATATAGTCTACTACGAAAGAAATAAAAAGATAAGGAAGGAAGAAGAAGAGAGATAGAGTATAAGGTACCTTATATATATATGCCGGTACTAGCCCGATACTATACCGAGTCGGATACTAGTTCTGCCGGGATACCTATGAACTTAGGCCCTGGTATCTATCCTTCTTCTCATATGATATTCAGGTGAGCTGTCGTCACAAGCTCCTAAGCTAAAGAATCTTTCGGAAGGCGCGGAGGTAGCTGGAATTTGAAGATATCTTCGTACTAATAAAGATAGTATTAAGTATTTATCTTTATTAATAGACTAGTAGTCTAAAGGCTTAACCTTTATATTATATTAGTATAAAAGATAAATATATAGATTAAGAATTACTTATAGTAATATTAGATCTCCTTTCCTTTAGATAAACGTCTAATTCATCGAATTCTTCGTCTTCTTCGTTTATATATATATTAAGATCTTCCTCGTCTAGAGGTATAATCTCCCTATTAAGTATAGGGAGATCTATATTAGCTTCTGCTTTTAAACTATTTATATTAGTATTTATATATATTTTAGAGAGCAAAAGACTTATAAGTTATATTCCTCTCTTAGCTTTCGCTTAATATCGCTTATAATTCCGTTACTAAGTCCTAATAGACTTAATCCGTCTATTTTAATTCTAGGATCAAGTATTAAGCTTATATATAAAGCTTTATTATACTTAGTAATACCGGATATCGGATAATACTTCTGAAGCTTAGCGATTCCTTTATTAATAGCAGAAGTAAAAGGTTCCTATAAGTATATATTAGTATTTAAGCTATATAAGTAAAGGAGATACTTACTATATTATATTCGTCTCTAATTATCTCTAGCCTAGTATATATCTTATATACTTCAGGTACTAGATAATATATAGTCGGGTATCTCTCGGCTTGTAATTTCGTCGTAGTTTTAACGAATATATCGAAGATTCGTAAGCACTTTCGTATATACTCTAATTCTCTTTCGCTAAGAAGTAATATACTTTTATACTTCTTGAACGATCTACTATCGGAAGTAGATATAACTGATGATATAGCAAGCTATATATTAAGGAAATTCTTAAGTATATTAGCTATAGAAGACTATCTTGTTTTTTAATCTATAATAATAAAGATATTAGTATATATTTCTATAATTAATAGATTAATAACTTACCTAGTTGCGGAAAACGAGTATTTTCAATTTCTAAGGCCTCTATATGCCTTTTTAAAGCTCTATTATTCTCTCCTGAATATTTAAGGCCTAATATAATAGTTCGAATTTATTTCTATAAGAAGGTATCTAATATAATTAGTATATATATAAATATTAATAGGAATTTACTTACTATTACTTAAATCCTCTTCTCTATTATTCTCGATATTAGCTATATCTCCTCTATTATCAAGTTCGCTATAAGCGTCCTTTATAATATTCTTTAATATATCTTGAATAATAAGATTAAGTACGTGAGCTAAACACGCTATATCTCCTTGAAATCTAATTCCCTTCATATCGTAGTCTTTAATAAAAGCTCGGATTAGGGTATCGTTCGAGCTAGCGTTATCTCGAGTAATACTATATATAGTTAGTTATTTATATTTAATATAAAAGAAAGGATTATTATAATACCTTATAATACTATCTTGAATATTCCACTCTTCTAAGGCTTCAGATAAAACCTTAAATATATACTTTCCGGAGTGAGGTTCGCTTAAATAAGCTATACTAATAGCGTATGACTTAAGCTTAAAGCTACTATTAATATAATAACTATAATAATAATTAGTATAATAATAGTAATTAAAAATAATATAAGGAAACTCATATAGTAACCCTTAGATAAGAGTCTTGGTTTATAGGAGTCCACGCGTCTAGGGTTAAAGAAAAATAGCTNATCTACGATTAGAAAGCGTATTCTAGTTGTTTCTAATAGTTTCTAGATTATATAAGATTAATAAGCTATTATTACTAATAGAAACTTGATTTCTAATAGTAAGTTCTAGTAATTTCTACTTTAAGAAGACTTAGTAGACTCTCGCATTAAGTAGCGAGTTCGCTTCAAGTAGCGACGGCCTAATCTTAGAAAGGATAATTAAGCGAAGATCTAAGCCTAATACGTGCTAGTCTAAAGTCACGTGAGTTAATCGATTTTTAATCGATTAAATCAATTATAATTAGATTAGATTAGATTAACTCTGAATTACCTTTGATTAGATTAGATTAACTCGAGTTAATCTAATCTAATCTAATCATTTCGCATACTGCTTCTGTCTCCTCTCCTTCTCAGCTTTCTTTTCCATCATTTATGCCTGAGATCCTCTGGTTTTCAACCACGCAGCTCTTTCTGTCGTGCTCTTGCTTGATCCTTCGAGCTTCAATAGGAGTTTTGTTGGCGAATATTCTGTTGTTTGTTATCGTTTCGGGCCAGTGATGTAGATAACCTATCGGATATCTGAAGGCGTCTGGATAGGCGCTCAGTATATGGTTTTGCCAGTTTTGCTGTGATGAACTGGGTTGCAGTAGTGGTATGTAGCAAGAGAATAGGATAGAAGAATAGTCAGAAACATTCGATCGAGTGGATAATATATACTCGATTACATGTGCGGTAAGTTTGCGTGACTGATAGCCGTTCGGTTAATGTATTCTTATGACGAATTGGGCCTCCCGAAGTGCAGCCTGTCATGTCACTCGACTGTGGATCCACGTTTGCACTGTGTCTGAGTAGACTATTCTCCCACGCTCCTTTGTTACATGTTTCTACTTGCTCTATCCCGGCCCCGCTCTACAAAAACAGGTGAATTTCCAAGGGGAATCGGATTGTACAGACGGACAAGTATGAACCAGGTATTTTGATCTATTATTATAGTTCTTCGAGCACGAGGTAAGAGTTTCAGTCACACTTTACCGGTTTCTCTACTACCAATATACAATATTTGCCTTGTTGTCAAATTGAGTATTTCAGTGGAGAAATTCTAGGTACACGTATAATCTTGGCGTCGTCAGGACCTAGTCATCTTCTATACAGTCGCAAGAATCATCCCGCGCATGCTTCTTGCTTTCTGTCGTAAGTCGTAATCATTTTGTCTTGGGTTTCTAAAAAGATTTCCATTTCACCTCTCTCATCTCCTGCAAGCAAGCTTCCTCCGAGACACTTATACCTCAGTCTAAGAAATCACCTGTCAGGTGGTAAATCAGGTCACATCTTTTTCGCTTAGGGTCTGGCTAGGGTGATATTCACTTGTGAATATAGGATCAACATTTAAAACTATCTACAAAGCACTACTTGATGAGATATTATTTACACGAGGATCACTTCCCACGGCGTCATTTGTAAAACAATTGGACTCGGCTCAGTATTCACATCTCTTTCTTGCTACCCAAGGTTTCCTTGTAAACTTACCACCTAGATGTCAGGTCAAAACCCAATGTGAGTATAGTTTACACTATATAGTTTTAACATCCATGAATACGAGATTAGAGTAGCTATTCTTATATCTTCCCCCAGTTACCGTCCAAAAACCCTATCAGCACTCTGTCATATCATTCCTCCCCCCTCTCACCATCCCGGCCACGTTTACTTACCCCGCTCATTTACCTCCCTCTTCTTCTCTTCTCTGCCCCCCTTCTCCTCCTTCTCCCCCTTCTCCTCCTTCTCCCCTTCTCCCCCTTCTTCTCCTTCGCCTTATCCATCCTACTCCTCTCTCGTCCGCTCAAGCTCTCTCAATCTCTTACCCTCTAGCTCCGGGTAGTCCCCATGCTTAGGCTTGTTATCTGCATACTTACGCTTACCCAACTCGTACTAAGAGTAATCAAGCCCGCTATAGCTTCTATAAGTAAAGTGTCTTGAAACTACCGGACTGCAGCTCTCGCAATCGCAGTGCTTGCATTTTCGAGATAGCGGTAGGGACAGTGTCGTTTGTTCGGGGGGAGGGGAGGTTGTTTGGTGGGATTTGCTCTGAGGGTTTGGTTTGATTCTGTGGGGGTTAATCTGGGGGTTTTTTTGGGCGTGTTTTGGGGAATGGAGTTGGAGAGGATGGGATGGGATGGCAGGTAAGAGAAGGAAGAATGAAAGAAAGAAAGAGGGATTGGGGATGTGGTAGGTGGTATATACACCCGAGATCGTGAGTCGGGAATATATTCTACCGCGCTCTATGATTGTGCGGTCTTATATTATCTTTCATGCTTGAGATGTGATTCAGACAGGAGGCATCTGGTGAGTAAATGTGGCTGTTCTCACGTCTCGAAGAAAGATCCATGGCTGGGAATGTATTTGTGCATCGAGGTATCAACGCGCTCCCATCTGCTAGCATCCGGCACTTAGAGATCTACCGCATGGTCTTGCTATCACAATATCTAATTATTCATTCTTCATCTCTCTATCCATGCCTGGGACATAAGATGACAGAAAGCAATCTATACGAGTATGGTCTTCACTCCAGTCAGAGGTTGCGCTACAAACATGATGTACAGTATCATGTCCTGCAAGGAAGTGGTGTACGCGGAACAAGTCGATAGGAGAACTCGTCCCGTGGGCCAGACTACCGTAAGCGAGGTGTGATTGGGCCAAGTCAATACCTACTCTTTTCTTCCCCACTTGCGTAAAGCTAGCCCGAAGCCTTACATTAGGTAAAGCGATGGGGCTATTTTACGGAATCACTCGTCTAGATTCAAGATACTGATGCTCATTCCTACAAACGAATTGACTGTCTGCTCTTCTCGTTCATGGGTAAAGCTGCTTGAGGCTCTAGAGTCATCTTTCTTGCCCCACGGAGCCCTTCTACGGTCCACTAGCTAATGTTAGGTAGAAAAGTGATAGAACTCTCTTGTGGCGTTGAAATACGGATCCAAGTTCAAAACATATTTTGGAATCGATTGTCTGACTTTGAGAAACCCATTTTTACCCCTATGAATGACCATCTGCTATTTACTTTACGATGCTGCTTGAAGTTTTATGATTACCCTCTCAAAAGCCCCCAGAAATCATCTATAGTTTACCCATCTTCTTATCCATACAACCATCTATCGTCCACCTCTACGTCGGACCAATCTGCCTCTTCTACATCTCTTTCTCGTATCTTACCCCCCTTGCCCTTCTTTCTGGTGTTTTGAATGTACTTCATGCACAATCTCTCTTGGCACTCTTTATTTTCTCTCTTTTCCTCATCTCCTTCTCTCGCTTCTCCGCTCCATCTGCTCTCTCTTTCTTGTCTCCTCCTCTCGCCTCTTATTCTCTCTATCTTCCTTCTCTCTCTCCTCGTCTCTTCTCTCTCTGTCAGCCTTCGCTCTCTCCTCCTTGATCGCCCTCTCTCTCCTTTCGCTCTCCCTCTTCTCCCTCTCCTTCTTCTCCCTCTCCTTCTTCTCTCTCTCCTTTTGCTCTCTTTGATAAAACAATCTCCATACTCGCTCCCTCTCAGGACATCCTGGATGGTATTGCGGACCCCTGATAAGAGAAACCGGGCCGTAGACCTTGAAGTCGTGATTGCAATCATCGCAATTGAGTGTGGTGACTTGTTCGCGGGTGCTTGGGGAAAGGAGACGACGGCAGTCCGGACATTGGCCGGCGCAGCGGTAGGGACAGGGCTGTCTGCTGTTGTAGCTATGGGGCATTGTGTTGGTTTCTTATCAGATCAGATGGTCAGATTTGGGGGGGCGGGTTTATGGGTGTAGATGATGGAGGTGTTAAGGATGAGATGTATTTGATTCGTTTGACGAGAATGCGATGAGATTGCGGAGTTGTAGAGGTGAGAGGAAATGAAGGAATAAGAGAAAGGGAGGGATGGGCTGGTATATATACTCGTGTCTCTGTAAGTAAAATCATGAGGAAAGATGGTGATTTCATTCGATGCTTCGTTTTCGTGAATCTGCATACTAGAGTAGAGCGAGAGGGTAGGAAGGAGTATTTGGTCTCATTCACAGACAGGCTCTACCTGATCATTAAGAAGGTCGTTGCATCATGATGATAGAGGCTGAGCGGCAAGTCATTGCGGAGTGTTGAATTATCCATCGACGCAGGGAAAGGTGGTGGAAGAATGGGAGGTTCCACGAGGAGCTGTTCCTCATATTGGTACATAGAAATGAAGCAATCTACTGATATAGAACCCAATATCACACAATCATGAAAAGCTGAGAATATATTCATCAAGGGTTGAAAGTGAAGGCATCTATCTATCTGGGCACCTGCCTGGTGTGAGGGCCATATAGGTCTACTCAACCGCGGCCGCTAGCTCATCTGCATGTGACTGGCCTCCGAAGCGAGCCCGTCGCCTTGGCATTTTCGGCGGGCATCATTCTCAACCCCGCCATTCCACCAAAAAATATCATCATCTACGACGAACGAATGAACGCGCGCCAGCAACTCTGAACACGACGACATCAACAAGTCGCTCCTAATATCGCGCCCTCTATCTACCACGCACGTCCTTGAATATGACCAAGAAAGCATCATCACCATGTCTGACAATCTCGAACCCGTGATTGAGTGGGTGTTGGGCGAGCTGCGCAAGGCTGCGGGTGAAGGTGAGTCTTGAGTCGGAGTCTGAGTCTGAGTCTGAGTCCGATGTTTATTTCGTTGGGGACCTGAGGAGGAGAGAGAGAGAGACGCGCAAGATTTGGAGGTTTATAATATCATGCAAGCGCGTGAGTGGAGATCATGGGATGGGAGGTAAAGGAGAGATAGGAGACATTCATTCTCACTCCTTCCTGGTGCTTTTCTGGTCCAGTGGTCATCCTCCCCTCCCTCCCTCTCCTCGTACCTAGCCTCGTGCCCGCCTCATGTGTGCGTTTCCAGCTTGGGTGGGGTAATCTGGAGGGGGGGGGGGCACATCACGTGATCATATCAAAGTGGATCTTGATACGCTCGAGTGTGAGGCTCGAGATGAAATGATTATGGGAGATGACTAGGAAGTTTTCTCTGCGTTTTGGCCATGTCTTTCTTTTTTTTCTATCATTAGGATCCAGAGGCATGATGAGCTCTTCCGAGGAAAAAATCTTGCAGATCCTTCTTCAGCCGCTAACTCCATGACCAGGCATATCCATTCAAGAACTCTCCCGGCGCTTCGACGAGCATGAGTCGTTCTTTAATGACAACGACACAAAGAACGCTGCGTGGAAAGGTCTGACGGCCAGGGAGGATGTGTGTTTCGTGGACGAGTCGAAGACACCATTCAAGGCTCTTTCCTTGACGGATCTGTTGCTTGTTGGCCAGGGCGATGTGAGAATTCGACTGGTAGAGCAGCATGGCGTGCAAGTCACAGCACCAGGAGCATCTTTGCTCACGTCTATTGAGTCGGATACACAAGCTACGGTCAGTCAAAAGCAGATATCTTTCGGGAACAAATCGTCTGAGAAAACAAAGCAGCAACCAGAATCTCCACCAAAGCCAGCGCCAAAGCGAAGAGGTCGTCCGCCAAAGAAGAAGAGAACTGTGGCTAAACCTACAGTATCACCCACTCAAGGACAATCAGCTGTTTCCAGCACGCAAGTCGCTACACCACTACAGAGTCAACCTCAAGCACAAGCTGCCCTTCCTGCGGATCAGACAACCAGTCAGCCCGAAGCGACTGCAGAGCCCGAAACTGTCGTCGTTGATCCTACCTTACAAGACGCGGAGACATCTACTACGCAAGAAAGAGGAAGCCGACCCGGTTCAGTAGTTCCGATCGGTACGGAGGACGTGCTAGCCACTACACCCCCTTCATTGGAGTCTCGACTTCCCACTGTTAGCCAGACGTCGAAGGAAGCAGTAGAAGGACACACTCAAGATGAGCCTCTTGCAGAAACGGCAGTGTCCCAATCCCCTCGTGAATCACCCCAGCCACAACCGATTGACACTTCGGTCCAGACAATCAGACCCACTACCCCTCCACCACGCTCGAGTGCACAGCCTCATAGTCCTCACAGTCCTGATGATCATGTCGAAAGCGCAGACGCGAATACGCAACGCCGTTCTAGTAGCAGAGTCGCCGGTGCAGACCTTCTACCTGAGTCAACTTTCAGCTCCCAGACTGATATGGACTGGGAAGCTGGTAAGGATGGAGTCTACATCAATCCCAAAGGTGTGAAGATGAAAAAGCGTGTCGGAGTAAAGAAGAGAAAATACTCCAAGATTCTTGTCTTCCGGATGACAAAGCTTAAGGATCCCGAACGACTTGCGCACGGCAGAGACTCTTGGAGGGAACGCATTATGCCAGCAGTAGCCCAAGCACGCGTCGCAGATGCTGAAGTTGCTGCTGCAGCAGGTTTGATACCAAGGTCCAACAGGAAGCGCAGGGCGGGAACACAACCAGACTCGACAGACAGTCCGAAGGCAACTGAAGAAATGTCTGGTGGTAAAGGGCGGGCCACCTCGCTGCTCAACCAAACCTGGGACGAGGAACATCCCGAAGCCAGCCACGATAGTGACAAAGTCGATGCCTCAAATTTTGAAGCTGACATCGGAGCTGGAGCCGAAAATTCCGAATGGTCTTCAAATTGGACCCGAGATGCTGCGAAAGAGTTACAGGCCAATGTAGATATGCAGAGCTCCATCGTGACAGATCGTGCAAGCTCTCTCGTTCCGTCCGTTTCACAGATACCTTTAGAACTTCCGCCTCCTCCACATTCATCAAACACGACGAATTCATCTACTGTCGGAGGCATTACTGGAGCAGAAAACGAGAAGACGATCGCGACATTGCAGCCCTCTTCGACCATGGAGTTAACACAAGTCTATCCTGTCGAGTCACGAACTGTTGCCTCTCACGATCCCTTGACCCCAGCGAAGAATCATATTATCAACCATCCCATGTTCCACGCACCTCCTGCCAACACTTACAGAAGTCCTTATGCTCCTGCGTCGACTGCATCAAAAACCTCAGCACACTTGGCGCCATCTTCAAATCAAGACTCTGGGGAAACACAATCACAGCCACCACTAGTGCCACCGGTCGCTAAATCAGCTGGACTTGATGCCATGACATGTATGAATCCTGCTCACAATCTGCAATCACCATCTGGAAGCACACGCAATGCGCCCATTTCCAATCTGCTCCAACCAAGCCTTGGTGTCCGGTCATACACTTCTCCGTACACTAGTCGACCACCTGTTCCAGAATCAGAAGTTGTGACTCCTTCTGTAAAGAAACGTCGTGGCAAGGTCAGCAAAAAACCCGTGCCGATCCCCGCAAGTGAAGATACAGCCACTTCTCTGGTTCCCGAAGACCCAACAGCTTTGTATGTGGACACACTAGTTCCTGGAGATTTTCGCGATCAAGTCCAACAGGAACCTTCTCAAATAGAGGAACCTACACTACCGACAGATAAGACACCCAGACAGTTTTTCAACGGTAAAGGCGGGTCTCCAACTCAGATAGACGACTTTCTTGAGATCATGGACGAGAGTCCTGCGACACCTACCAACGACCTCGCGATACCAAGTGCTGGTAGTCAAGGTCGTGGTAGAGGTCGACCGCCAGGTAGAGGGCGAGGACGGGGACGTGGGCGTGGACGTGGAAATTTGGCTCGCGGTGGGCCCCGTGGAGGGAGAGCTCGTGGAGGAGCTCGGGGAGGTAAACAAGATGGAGCTCAGTCTACTAAAAGCCTGCCTGATGAGTCATTCCAAAAGGAAACTGGAGCAGAGGAACCCATCTATCCACCAGCTATGGAACTCATGCCAGAAGATATTCGATCATTGGTCTCACCTGAGGCAGCTGCTGGTTCCAATGATATGGCCTTGGCCGATCTGCAATCGCAAGCACCACAGGATGCCACCAATCTCACGCGTTCCATGTCGACGATCCATACAGCTGCCTCGAATGGACCATATTCAGCGACACTTTCAAGCTTTTTCCCTGGACATGCAGCTGCAGATCAGGCTTTGCTAGACGTACTGATGCCTGATGTAGAAGATCCCGCAATCCTGATCCCTGGCACTCTTCCAATCACAAAGGACCAGGAGCTAGAGGACTCGATAGTTGCAAATGGCACTGATGATATGCTGCAAGTTGTACCTGTCCTGGAATCTGAAGCTGCTACAAATATTGACCCGAGCGAACTTAACACCCCCCAACAGACGCCGTCCAAGCCAAGCGCAAAAGGCGCTGGCCGAGGGCGTCGGGAAAAGGGAACAGCGAAGGCCCCAACAACACCCAAGTCGGCTTCTACATCAAAGCCTGGTAGAGTTAAGACTGACCCCGAAGATAGATTGAGGGCTCGAATCGCCGAAGCAGAACTCACTTCAGTCACCGAAGGAGCCGCCAGGTTTTCTTGCATGCATAAAGAACTCGTTGGTAATATGATCCTGTCTCGAGATCAATCAATGCTAGAATTCTTCGCTTTGTCTCAGCACCCACCTCAAACAGCCATGGTTAGCATGAAGATTCGGAAGATGATCGGTAACCCTATCATGTCAACCAAAGGCTCGTTCCCCATGGAATTGCATGTCAAGTCCTCAAATGACGAGAATAAGAAGAAGGGTTATCGCTTCACATACGCTGCTTCCGGATCAGGCTTTGAAGCTGCACAAGAGATGCGAAATAAAATTGTTACAGCCATTATTGCATCAGAATTTACTGCTGGCGAGTTCGCTTCTGTAGCTGAAGCACAAGCCGCGAAGGTCCGACCTTATCTTTGTGAACTATGTGGCGAAAGATTCAAGAACCCGAACGGCTTGGAATATCATCAAACCAAGGCCAAGACCAGGTGCAATCCTAATTGGATTCCAGATCTCAATACTGGCAGAAGGGTTTACCGAAAGAAAGTACACAAAGGAGATGGAGCGACCTCTGCTAAGGGAACTCCACGAAAGAAGTCCAGTACCGCCGTGGTCACGAATGATCCTGTGTCTGAAGATGAGGAATTTGCAGGTTCCACCACGAGCGAGGATGAACCAGTTCCATTACCTCGAACCCAAAAAAAGGGAACTGTTGACGGACTTCACGACTCAAATGAATCAGAACCACCGCATTCAGGACTTCCTGCCCGCAAAGCCCAGCCAGTCGAAGATGATGTCATGGATGGCGATGGAGATAGTGATGATTCGATCTTTGAGTGGGCTCGCAACAATTCCACAGCTGGATACCACAAATCACGACGATCGGAAACACCACGCCCACCACGATCAGTCAAGAAGCCAAAACCAAAGAGAGTGGCGCAACCGGAGTCAGATGAGGACAGCGATGCATCTCTTGTAGCATGGTTTGAAAAGAATGGCAGGATAGGGTCCATGGGCCCAGAGGCACCCACACCTGCGAAGACATACAAAGCCTTGAGCCGTGAGGCTGAAGTTGCCGAACAAATCGTGAAGGATTTTGCCGACAGAATTCGGGATGGCGAGCAAGAGATCTTTGGTGTCGCAATAACTCCAAATTCCCAGCTGACGACTGCGAAGTATATCGCGGCTATTATGACTTGCAAAGAGCTTAGCAGTGACTGGTATGAAGAAGTCGTAGTCAATCTGGTTCAGAAAAACGAAGGCATGTTTCCGGCCGAGAGAAGTGTTTGGCTTGCCAGCGTCGCCATCTGGTTAAAGCAAAACCCTTTGACGACTGTTCTACCAGAATCTAAGCACTGTGCGAAGGCCGTTGATGATCTGGTCGAGTCGAAGAAATTCGCGAGAGTCATATTCGAGTTCAAGGATCGCAATCGCAAACCTCGAGCTATCATTCGCAGCATTCTTACAATGAACGTGCTAGACATGAAAACCGATCGTGCTGACTTGATCAAGGAATTGATTCAGGAAACACATCCGAAAGCATACGTTCCTTCTCAATTGGCTCCTCCGCCCTCTGCCTTGGACAAATTGCAAGCTGTTGTCGCCCGCTTGCTCCCAAGTCTTGCTGTCAATACTGGGCAGGAGGAGGACGAGGAAGAGGAAGAGCTACCACCAACCCCTACTCTCAACTTCAGCGATGATTCAGAATCCGATGTCTTCATAGCAGACGAGCAGGCCCTCGATGTAGAGGATGAAGAAAGCGATAGCGATAAAAATTTGGACGAGGAAGATGACATCTCCGCTCCAAAGGCTTCGAAGAAACGAAATCGGACCTCGACAGGTGTTCACAAACGAAAACGCCATGCCGGACACAATTCCAAGATTGCAGAGGGTGTACGCCGACGTTTCGATGCTATCAGAGCCGGTGGCGAGAACCCCTACCCATGGGACTTCAAAATCAAGCGTCCTCAGGGGAAGAAACGTTTTGCCCACGTTGTGCCTTTCACGTCGCAACTTTGTTGGGGACAAGCTCCGGCTTTCATGCCAAATACAGAAACCGGTGCTTGGGATCAACGTCCTGCCTCGATGCCTAGAGATTCAGTTAGTGGACAAGCTATCACATCCGTTACCGATTATAAACCTAAGATGAAGTTGCAATACTTCAAGCGCCCCGTACTTCCAGAGCCGGTCACGTTCATGCAAGCCCCAGATGGAGCATGGTCTGTCAGACCTTTCGGCCACGGAGTCAAGCCTATTTTCTCCCGCCCGTCTCGTAGAGCTGATGGCAATCCCAACGCCAGCTTGTACCTTGATCGTGTTGAAAATGGTCATCGTCCTATTATTTATCCCCCAGTAGGAAACAGGATCTACCTTCCAGCAATTCCATCAGTACGACTCTTGAAGGCTATGAACTCTGGCAAACGCGATGCCACGAATAAGCGAAAAGCTTCGACCGTCTCTGTTGAAGATGATTTCGAGCCTCACTCCAAGCGAAACAGACGTGGAACATCGGACCGATTCGGATCCCCCGACGAATCAGATCCTCCTGTGAGGATATCGAAAGCCACTGGCAAGCCCGCTCGAAACTACTCACGCAATTTCCAGAAGCAAGTCTTCGTATTAGATGTTAATGACCCAATAGAATCAGCAGAAAGATCGTGGAATATCTTGACTTCCCGAAACGCTGCAAAGAAAGCCCGATTTTCCGAAGTTGATCTTCTGAACTTCTACGAACCAAAGAAGTTGACCGAAGGTGCTCCAAGAAATCCAGGCTTGAGTACTTTACCGGCTGAATATGGATTGCATGCACCAAACGGGATTGGAAATGCATCGTACTCACCCAATTTCAACAATGTCGCCTTCATCTCCTCCGCTCCTGTCGATGAAGACCATGAACCTGGGCTCAGCTCATGGACTGTCACTCGCCTGGACACTTATCGCCCGGCGGATTACGAAACCAGATGGGATAATGCTACTGCATTCACCGTGGAAAATATTCCATACTCCAGACTCAGGGATGACGACCAAGGGGGTTATCCTGGACGAGGTGAAGCCAAAGTCCTGCAGGCAGGCTCGGATGAAGAAGAGCCCAAGCCAAAAAAGCGAAGGAGTCAGAAATCGAAAACAGGCCGGCAAGATAAGTATAGCTATACGCGACAACACACGGCTTTACCACAAGACTTCGAAGATATCCTCACCGATCCTATTACAGCTGGAAAGTTCTTTGGTGTTGAGATTGGGACGCCCAATGAGCAAACCATCAAGCGATCCCGAAACTTCGGTAGCAACGTCATGCTAGCAGAGACGGAGGGTCGATTCACAGTCACTTGCATGATTCTTCGTACATTGACAGGTGGTCTTGATTTACAAGTTGACTGGGTTCTGGTCGCGGACATGTTTCCGGAATACTCCTTGAATTTCCTCAAAAAGGTCTGGACAGCTGTCATGGCGCGCAAGAAAGTCGCCATAGCCAAACTTGAAGCCGACTTTCGTGAAAAGTTTCTCGTTGCGTATCAAGAAGGTGAGATCCCTCGTCTCGATTACGATCACCTGGCCGAATATCCATGGAACGACCTCGTCGACTGGGCAATGTCCAATACAGAAGCTTCTCTCAGCAGTAAAACAATCATTCTGCCTGCCACACGCGAAGACGTTGCCGAAGAGTACGAAGTCCGTGAAGCAAAGGAAGACGGCTTCCCGTGGAGAGATAATTACTTCAGCACTACGACCGCAGTTTACAAACGCATAATGGCTACCGCCATCGTTCCACATTCCATTCCTATCGACTCACGGAAACGTCGGGCCAGTGCCGCAGAACTCGACGAATTCGCTGTAGCTAAATCCTGGATCCGCGTCGCTGCCATCACACCCGACTCAGAATGGGACTTCACATCCGCAAAGGCCAAAATGAGTTCTTTCCACAAATCTCTCCTGACAGAAGCCCTCGACACACTCGTCTCTGAAAAAGTTGTAAAAAAACGCGCAATTAACAAGACGAAGAACGGTCGCATCTACGAGATGAATGATACTTGGTCGCACTCTCTTAAAAAACATATCAAAGACGAGATGTATGTGCAAGCCGTGCGGTATAAGCGATGGATGGATGGACAGTTCCGATCTGGTGTGCCGTGTGTCAAGGCTGATTATTTCGCGAATGAGGGCACGACGATGTGTATTACTTCTTTGCAAGCACATGGGAGGGTCAGATTTCATGGTGTTGATGTACCGATGCAGAGATTTGGACTTGGTGATGGTGGGTATGAGACGAAGAAAATCCCGAAGGAAAGACTACGCTTCGACATCGATATTTATCCAACAGAAACTTATATCTACGACGACGCTAACCCCGTTTTGAGCAATATCATGTTCCGCGACCCGCCGCGCGGAGGAGATGATGGCGAGATTCCGATCTGGTACGGTGTTACTGAGAAGCCTATCTTCAGCGTCTGGTACCGCCTCTTAGCCGCTATCGGACAAGTCGTCGCGCTGAGAGCGGGTACTACTGTCGATGGCTTGAAAGAGAGTTTCCGAAATACGCTTGAGACTTGGGAATGGGCATTGCTCTTGGAATGGGGGAGGGAAGTTTGGCTTTGGCACGGCCTTGGTGAGGGTTTAGGCATGAGCGAGGGATGGACGGTAGGAGAGTGGTGGTGGGTTGTTATAGGGAGTGGGTTGCTTGAGAGTGGTGTTGCTACCGGGGAGGAAGAAACCGTGGGGGTGGGCAGGGGTATGAATATATGAGAGCAGGCAGGTGAACGGTGTATGATATGGGGTGGTGATTGGCTTTGGCGAATCTTGATTTTGAGCTCTGGTTGCAGAGAACAAGCGCGGCGTTAGCGGCTGGATGCATACTCTCTGGCGTCTTGACCGACATACTTGACTTGGTCTGGATCTCATGGTTTGGCGTTTGAATGGCAATGGTATACTAGCGCAAAATAGGGAGTGGAAGTGTATATCAAATGCGTATTGTAAGAAATATTCACGAGCTTGCCTGAGCCAGGGCAGGGTCTCTGCTCTGTACCTATATATAGGAAACCAGGTATAATCTGAATAAGTGCCTGGAATTCTTCGTTCTCTTTCTTTTTCTTTTTGGAAATCGAGCTCGCGAGAGTGAGTGGGAAAGGAAAAGCTGTTTATACTGAACATGAGGAAGTATTAATCATTCTACCACTCGTACAGCTGAGTTTGTTCTACCAAGGCTTGGAATGTGATCCGAGGAACGGAGAAGTTAGTAAGCTAATCCGATGTGAAAGATCGCCCGTTTTGGAGATCAGGGGCGACAAACATTTGTATGGTTCGGCAAGCTGTGTATATGTAGGTAGGATAGATAGATAGATTTATGGTACAGGACACGTGGGTATGATATAACGAAGCGGAAGTTGGCTTGGCGAAATGGAAGCAGGAGCAAAAGGTGGAGCTTGTGTAGTGCGTACGTGTTAGAAGCCCTGGAAAACTATCGCGACCTTAAAAATTGCTCAGCAGTGTTCTCTCCTTACAGTATAAGCTCGAATTGGAGTTGCGAGGTCGGTTCCTGTGCTTGGCAGTCGTTTCTTCTAAACTGGGCTGCGAAAAGGGGTTGTTTTGTTTACGTGCCCCGTTCACGCGATACAAAGCGAGAACTTCATATTATTATTCGACTTATAATAGCAATTGACCCCGATGTACTAGGGTGTCCATTAAACACTCACTAATGATATAAATGACAATGGCAAGATGACTCTGACGATGATAACAGCTGTTATGAAATTCTTTTCTCCCCGCTTGTGATCTTTCTAAGCTTTCTAGAATTCCTTTCCTCTTGACGATTCTTCGCCGGTTCAATCACTCATCAGAAGGAATTCTTGTATCAAAAGATACTGACTACATCTACACCACATCAACTCTCTTCCGTTCAGGATGTCGCCTACATCGATCGATAGCTAGATTAGCCTTTATCAACTATCAGCTAGCTGAATCCAGACCAGATTGGTTACCGGTACCACTAGCCTATTCCTCTTTCTGCCGAAGGACACACCTCTATGAACATCAATACCAGATCCTCAAGCCCTGACCAACAGACGCCGTCCTCGGGAGCCAGAAGAAGAAGAAGGAAGCCAACTAGCAAAGATACGGAAAGACAGAAGCATTACTGCATCAGCGCCCGATTCGGCTCCCTCTCCTACTCTTGCCGTTCCCATCGCCTCTCTTCTTCCTGTGTCTTCTTCTCTCGCCACTCCCTTTCCTTCACACCACAGGCCTTCCCCTTCTCTATCCCTACCTCTCGCTAACCTCTCCCATATGTTAACAACAGCTTACAAAATAGCTCCTGTCCTTACTCTAACTTCTATCTTCTCGCTTCGCCGCGGCAACTCTTTCAACCCGCTAGGTTTACCACTATGAGCCGCGATTCCGGGAAGAGATCTCAATATATGGAGAGACGACTTACACGGCACCTTGAGTGTAAACCGCGCTACCCTGCTTAGGACTAGAGCTATGAAGATCTGAGTAAGTAGCACACCGTCCATGTACCAACCAAGCAATCCGTTGATTCCTTCCGGGATGAGGCAAAAGACGAGATCAAGTACACTAGAAGAGTAGAGTATGAAGGTATTTACCGGAGACTATAGAGTGCTTGGCCCTAGAGATGGATAGAGAGATTAGAGAATCCGAATAGGTTAGCGCAAAAGATGAATTGGAAGCAGTCAGTAGTCGAGAAGAGAGTATATATCAACGTTAGAACTAACCGCAACGCTTCGGATCTCCATGGGTATAAGCCGTAGGAGGAGAATGGTTCATCGGGGGAACTAGGTCGTATTTAGAGAGAGGGGAGTTTATACGCGGTTGGGAGAGATATAAAGTAGAATCAGATATAGGAGATTCGGGACTTACAATAACCCATTTTAAGTATTAGCGGAAATGCGTAAAAGCGCGATTTTCGCGTCCCGCATTTCCTTCCCCCTTTATAAACTATATAAAAATACTACTAATTCGAACTCCTCTTCGAGATACTGATAGTAATCGTCGAAGAAGAGGTAAAGAGCTCACTCCTTACGAGAGGGGTAAGATTACAGGTCGAAGGGAGGCTAGCGATTTACTAAATGAAATTAAGGCTATATTTAGCCTCTCGAGAGGGGTTATTCGATATACTTTAGCTATAATATAAGTCCGTAAGGATAGCAGATCTCTCCCTCGCAGTAGTACTCTAGTTAAGTATAGTAGCAGGTCTCGAAGACGAATACTTATATATATATATACGCTTTCACTCGAAATTAACTTACGAGTAATATCGAAAGTATACTAGCCTTGAAATAAGTAACTCCTATATATACTGCCTTACGATTAAAGAAGTGATATTATACTAGCGAGCTAAGAAGAGACCTGAGCTCTTAAAGGAGGTAGTAGCTCTTCGACTATTATAGTATTATTATTGAGCTTATTAGAAGACTTCGAGGTAGCGGAAATACATATAGAGTAATAAGTATTTAATAGAGCAAGAGAAGGAGGGGGAGGTCGTATAAGTATAAGATTATTCGAGCGATAAATAGAAGCTCTTATACGTCGAAACTTATAAGAAGAGTAAAGGGATACGTATAATAGTTTTAGTAGCTATCACGAACCAGCATAGTTCTTAGCACCAAAACCGTCCTAGCACCAGAATACTGATAGTACCACCTAGTAGTATGTACTAGACGAGTTTTATACCAGAAAAGAGTTAGTACTATTAGAGGAAAGGCACTAACATAGTTATAGTATAAACCAGCGAGTAGTACTATACGTCTACCTATATTAAAGTAATAATAATATTATAGCTATAGGTGATCTAGGATCACGTGATATACTAGACTACTAGATAGGTCGCGAGAGCTTACGCGCTCTATAAGACGGTCTTGCATAGCTAGTATAAGGGAACGAAGGTTCTATATAAGACTAGCACTTCTGCTATTAGATAGGAGCTTTATGCTCAAATTTATATAGCAATCAATACTTACTTATAATATCTTAATTCCAATTAAGAACTGAACTTCTTATTTACTTTACTTTATAGCTAATACTAACTGACGAGCCTATATACCGCGTACTAGTCAGAACTAGGAACGTTATACTTTAAGCACCTCACTTGAAGTATCGTTAGTAAGAACGAAATAGCCCCTAAAGAAGGATTAGTTATAGGAGAAAGATCCTAAGTCAGTAAGACAGAAAAGATTAATAAAGTCACCTTACCCTGAGTCAACCTGCCTGATACCTATTATAGAAACTATAATAACTTAAGTTAATTTATCCTTTAGTACTAAATATACCTCGCCTTTAATAGAGATAAGTTCGAAGCAGATTCCCTTAAAGTACTATAGATTACTTCGTTCCTCTGTGATACTGCAGCCCACTAGATCGAACCGGCCTTAAGTGATTACTTAGTTAATCGATACCTAACCGGGGCCTGTTCTACCGCTATAACCGAAAAGAGTCGAGTTATCTTTCGAACTATCGCAGGCTTTACTACGGCTATTAAAGGAGTCTTTAGAGACCCTAATAAGAAAGAATAAGCCGAGAAGCACCTGCTCGGAATTCGATAGCGAGGATCTGTTTACGAATATACTACCGAGTTCTACTGCTACTTCATGCGGTTGGACTAGATAGATAGTAGATTAAGAGCTTAATACTACTAGGGCCTTAAGGAATATATTAAAGATAAGCTTTCTAGGACTAATAAACTAGATAACCTAGAAGACCTGATTAAATCGTCTACTACTATTAATAAACAAATCTAGGAACGAGCGAAAGAAAAAGGAGGATACTTTACCTTTACTTACTTCCGGAAACCTTAATTTCTATAATAATATAGTAAATATCAGGGAAATTTCTAACCTTACCCGAATAATAAATATAACTACTATAATCCGATAGAAATAGATAGAATAAAAAGAGGATCTAAGGGCTAAGCTAAGAAAGATAAACGCCGAGAGAAGAGCTTATACTATACGTATAGTAAGCTAGGATATCTCGCCCGTGATTATTCTTAGAAGAAGAAACAGGGAAGGAAACCCTAGAATAAATCCAAGAGAGAGTTCGGACTAGCCGAAAGGAAGCTAAATTACTAAGAAGCTTCTAGCGCAGAATAGAGCTCATAGGACTTTATGGCTTATAAATCTAGCGAAGAATTCGAAGAGAACTTAGTTAAACTTCTAGACGAAGACTAAGAAAGCTAGAGTATTATAGATAAAAGTAACTATCTGCATAATAATCTTCTATATAATAACGAAAACTGGACTCTTCGAAATCATAATAATAGAAAAAGAATATAGGTTTATAATAGAACTAAGTCCGATTTTATAGAATATTACCGAACTTATAATATACCTAACCCGGGTATAGACTACGTTATTACTTACCGCGATACTATTACTATTATATTCCAAGTTAATACCGGGGATATCGAGGAACGACTAGATCGTTACGTAGCCAACCTCGAAGGAGAACTAGAACTAAAAGAATTCGAACAATTAGATCGGTTCCTTTAAATTAAGAATACTTAGGCTATTACTAAGGAAACAGGAGGGGAATATTATTAGCAGAGAAGATAGCACCTATTAGAACTAGCTACTTATTAAAGAACAGTACTAGATCCGATTCATAAGTAGGTTAATCTCTATCACTATATACCCTATACCCTAATTACCTACGAACCCGGCCTTAGGACCTGGTTAGACGAAACAATAGGGAGAATTATTAAGAAAGCACGCGATTACTCCGTAATAGAACTACTATACCTAGAGCTTACTACTACTAGAGGGTTCGATCAGTTAATCTTACTAGTTATAGTAGATAGTATTAAGATAAAAGCACTTATTGATTCAGGAGCTATAAGACGCTTTATAAACCTAACTTTTATCGAGAAATAGAATATTCCTACTACTATTAACCTAAAACTATACTGCCTTACTTTATTAGATAGGAAAAGCGCCGGATTAGACGGATAAGTCCGCAGAAGGATAAGAGGAATAAAGATAGTTATTAATAGATACGAAGAAACGCTTTACTTCGATATTATACCTACTAGATAATACGATATTATATTAGGAACGTTATAGCTATATAACTATAATCCTAGCGTAAACTAGGTAACTAAGAAGGTCACGTTTAGTAACTGTAAATATAAACGCAATTAACTAGCTAGTAAAAGAGAGGCTAGCGCCGCCTCCTTAATAATAACGCCGATAGACTCTAGCTAGTTAAGTCAAGTTCCTAGTTAGTTAGAACCTAGGAATTATCCTAGTTAGATAGATAATATTCGGGAATAGCTACCCGAACTATATAGGAAGTTCTCGAAATTGTTCGAGGATCCGCAGGATATAAGAGCTCTACTTAAGTATAAACCCTAGGATTATGAAATAAACTTCAAGGATGGATTTATACTTATTATAGAGAAACTTCGCTACTATAACTATAATACTATAAGGATACTTAAGGAGTATCGGGAGTTAAATATAAAGAAAGGATAGATTCGGAAATCCAAGTCACCCTGCGCTATTAATATACTAGTAGTTAAGAAAGCAGGAGATCCTAAAGGGAGACCTTATAGAGACTATCGGATAATTAATAATAGGATAATAAGAGATATATACTCTTTACTAAATACTTAGTACCTGCGGGATAAGCTAGCTAGAGTAAAGATATATACTAAGTTAGACTAACGTAACGCGTTTAATTTAATCCGAATTAAGAAGAGACACGAGTAGAAGACTACTTTCGTATTGCCCTTAGGGCTATAGGAATATATAGTAATACTATTCAGCTTAACTAATACCCTAGCTATATATTAGAGATAAAATAATAATATTCTTAAAGATTTTATTAGGAAATTCGCTATATATTACCTAGATAATATCCTAATATACTCGGAAACTATCGAGGCACACTAGGGCTATATTACCTAAGTTATAGAAGTATTATATAAGGTAGATTCTAGACTAAAGATATCGAAATATGAATTATCAGTTAAGTAAGTCACTTTCCTAAGATATATTATTCGCTCGGGAGAGATAAGTATTAACCTAGAGAAAATCAGAGCCGTAAAAGAATAGGAATCACTAAAGAATATTAAGGATATATAATTATAGTTAGGTTTCGCTAACTTCTACTAATAGTTTATTAGAAACTATTCTAAGATTACCGAACTACTTATAAGCTTAATAAGGAAGGGCATTCCTTTCACCTGGACTAGCTAGTATAAAGAAGCTTTTCAGAGAATTAAGAAAGAATTCATAAAAGAACTAATCCTATACAGTTTCGACGAAGAGAAGGAAAGTATAATAGAAATAGATACCTCTGATACTTATACCGGCGCAGTATACCTATAGCGAGATAATAAAGGACAACTATACCTAATCGCTTACTTTTCAGAGAAAATATCTCCGGCCGAATAGAATTATAATATCTATAAGAAAGAACTTATAGCGATCGTCAAAGCACTTAAATACTAGAAAATATACTTATAAGGAGCTAAGTTCCCAGTTATCGTCTATACTAACTATATGAATCTTCGAACTTTTATAACTACTAAAGTCTTAAATAATCGTCGATTAGCCCGATAGTCAGAGGAACTCGCCTCTTTTAATCTAGTTATTAAGTATATATAAGGAAAAGATAATATACGAGTAGATACTCTAAGCAGATTACTAGGTTATAAGGACGATAAGGTCTATAATAAGACCGCTTTACTCAGATAGCTAGATAATAGAGATATAGTTACTAACGTCCGAGAAGCTACTGCGATTAAGTAAGAAATTAAGGGACCTTAGTACGATACCTTAAAGGAGGCCTAGAAGAAGGATAGAATATCCCTAGACGAGACTAAGGAACTTATTATAAGAAATATGATTAAGAATAGTATTATACGAGTTAACAGGAAAGTTTAGCTTCTGCTAAGCTTAGTAGAAGTATATATTAAAGAATAATACGAGCTTCCCGCGTATAGACACTAAAGGATACGAAGAACATATCTAAGGATTTTAAGAAACTACTAGTCGGAAGGACTCCGCCGAGTAGTTAAAGAAGTACTAGCTAATTATGATACTTATATTAGGAATAAGTCTTCCCGATATGCACCTTATAAGCAGATAATTATAGTACTAATACCGCTAATATCTTGGAAATCGATATCATAGGACTTCATAGGGCCGTTACCGCTATCGAAGGACCCGGTCACGGGAGTTAGCTATAATATAATACTTGTTATTATAGAAAGACTTACTAAGTATATAATCTTAGTACTAGTCTTATCCACTCTTACGGCCGAATACTTAGTATAGGTATACCTTAAGAAGGTAGTCTCTAAGTATAGAGTACCTGAAGAAATCGTATTAGATCGAGATAAGCTATTTATATTAAAGTTCTAGAATACTTTAATAAGGTTCCTAGGGACTAAACAGAAACTATTAACGGCCTTCTATCCTTAGATAAACAGAGGAAATGAAAGAATAAACTAAGTAGTTAAAGTATATTTACGCTATTATATTAACTATTAATAAAATAATTAGGTAGAACTACTACTACTTATAGAGTTTATATATAATAGCTCGACTACGGAAATAATAAAGGTTATATTATTCTTCGCTAATTATAGTTACGAACCTGTCGCCTATAGAGAACCTAACTTAATAGTTAAGGATAATAATATAGCTCGTATCCAGGTCCGAAATATCCAGGACCTCTATAAGGAACTCGCAGAGGAACTCTAGTTTATAGTAAAGAAGAATACGCACTACTATAATAAGAATCGTAGTCAGGAGCTAACGCTATAGGAGAGGGATAAGGTTTACTTTCTACGAAAAAATATTAATATATAGAGACTAAGCGATAAGCTGGACTATAAGAAACTTAGACCTTTTAAAATTAAACGTATTAAAGGACCTTTGAATTATAAACTCTAGCTACTAGCTATAATAAAGAAAATATTCCTGATATTCTATATATCCTTATTAGAAAAAGCACTACCGGGAGCACTACTAGCCCCGAAGATATACGCTAAACTAGTTAACTTACTCGTAGAATACGATATAGAAGAACTACTAAACTATTAGTATAAACGAGGTATTATCAGATACCTAGTGAAATAAAAGAACTACTTATATTCGGAAAATATATAAGAACCTAAGTTAAGCTTTTACTACCTAGTATTACTAGCTAATTTCTATCGATAAAACCCAGATCTGCCTAGAGCAGGTCCGCAGGGTCGAAAGGAAGGTCGATCGTCAGGTCGAACGAGGGGTCGACAGGGACGTCGGAACTAGAGGGTTCCGCGCCTGCTAGCTTAGCGTCTTTAAGCGCCTCCTCCTTTTTCTGTTTCTCCTTTTCTTCTTTTTCTAGAGCTTTAAGAGTATCGAGCTTAGCTATCGAGTTCAGACTAGTAATAATTATCTTTTACTGCTATTCGTATAAGAAACGTTTCTATTTCTTTAACCTTATAATTCGCGTATAGAACTCGGCTATAGCTAAGTCTTCCTTATCTTCTAATTTCTCGATTTAGGAATCTAGACTTTCCTATTCGGAAGCTATAGGCATCTAGTTTCTTATACGAATATCGCAGGATTTATTTAGTCGGGCGTAACGACTATATCTAGTTAGTTTAGGATCGCGAGGCGATATATACTCTTTATATTCCGCTTTTTCATATCTAGTATATAGTATTATGATTTTACTACTTAATTCTATTTATCTTCCGAGTGTAATATAATCGACTCGTTTAGTTAAGCGTTCAGGGGGCATAATAAAAGAAGGAGACGGCCGTAGGTAGTCGTCGATATTTCCTTAGGCGTACTTAAGCGTAAGGACACGCTAAGACAGAAGGGGGATAGTATCACGAACTAGTATAGTTCTTAGCACCAAAACCGTCCTAGTACTAGAATACTAATAGTACTACCTAGTAGTATATACCAGACGAGTTTTATACTAGAAAAGAGTTAGTACTATTAGAAGAAAGGCACTAACACGGTTATAGTATAAACCAGCGAGTAGTACTATACGTCTACCTATATTGAAGTAATAATAATATTATAGCTATAAGTGATCCAGGATCACGTGATATACTAGACTACTAGACAGGTCGCGAGAGCTTACGCGCTCTACAAGACGGTCTTATACGGCTAGCATAAAGGAACGAAGGTTCTATATAAGACTAGCACTTCTGCTATTAGATAAGAGCTTCGTGCTTAAATTCATATAGTAATTAATACTTACTTATAACGTCTTAATTCCAATTGAGAACCGAACTTCTTGTTTACTTTACTTTATAGCTGATACTAACCGACGAGCCTGTATACCGCGTACCAGTCAGAACCAGGAACGTTACAGTAGCCTTTTAGGGAGATAGGGAGAGGTCTGATCTCCTTATTCTCAAGCGTGACTTCGAGTTAAAGAAGAATAAGTACTCTGCGAACTCCTACCTCGCACTTCTCGAAGAATTAGTTATCCTAAACTATACTAACTATTACAGCAGGGCACACGGAGTGACAATATGACTTGTATTCGCCCTTAGGGGGTGCGCGTAGTAAGGAGAAGAAAAGATAAGGAGAAGAGGTTCTACTCTCGACTCCTTCCTTAAGGTATAGCCGTAGGGCTATACTGATTAATCTGCCGCGGTTACTAAGGCTCGCTTACCCCGTTATACCTGGAGGCCTAAGGCTCCTCACGTATAAGTCGTGATATTACCCCCCTCTCCTATAAGGCTTCGTCCCCGAAGCGCGAAAAAATCGCTACTTCTTGCTACCTCTCTTGAAGAATTACGTACGAGTAGTAGCTATTATAGGCTTATTATCCTCTAACTTGCTATAGTTATTAATATTATTATTATACGCTTCTAGCTATTTTAGGAGAAATCTTAAGAGGCCTTTTATAGTTAGATACTATAGATAGAAACGCTTAAATAAGTAAGGAGCTATTATAGCGTCTAAGTAGAGGTACTATTCGAGGTTATTATTAGCTTCGGTCCACTTGATTTAGTATTATAAAGTACCGCGAGAGACCCTAGAACCTAAGATAGCTTCAATCTCCTATTCGTCTTACTCTAGTAATAGTTAGATTAATACTAGTACTTATCGTACTTATCCTAGTAGCAGGTTTTCAGTATATTTATATAGCGAATATAAGTAGAAAATAAGGTAGATTTACTACTCCTCTAGTAACTTAAGTTTCTAACTCTCTCCTACTTTTTCTAGTACTTCTACTAGTCTATACTACTTATCAGAGAGCTTCCGCGAAAGTCTATCTATCTTCTAATTCGCTATAGAAATAAGAACTAAATCTCTAACTCTCTAATCTACTTTATAGCGACTATAATTAGCTAGCCGCTCTATTTTATCTTATTAACTTTTAAGCGAGGATTTAGCGAATTCAGTAGTATCTAGTATCCGGGTTACTATATATAGCGTATCCTCACGATTAAGAGCCTCTATAGCAGTAGCTAATAGTAAAAGGTTATTCAAGTCCTAAGAGGTTCTTACTTCGTAACTATTCAATAGCTGAAACAGCGATATAATACTAAGAGACTTATAAGGAAGCGTAAGCTATACGATATCTATAACTAGTAGAAGCGAGCTCTAATTATCTTAGTAATACGAGCAGAATAGATATAATCTCTACTTAATATACTAGTTTATAACCTCTATTTAACTATCGACGTTTAGGTTATAAGCAGTAGTAAGCTTAACCTTTATACTAAGGATTCGATAGTACTTATTCTAGAAACTAGAAATAAACTATAGTCTCTGATCTAAGACTATAGAATCTAGTATACTAAAGTATTAACTCTAATAGATAGCGAATAGCTTAGCTATTTATTATACTATAATCGTCTTATAGTAAGGAATTAATATCAGTTTCTTAGATAGTCTATCTATTATCACGAAAGCTATATTATAACCTCCCTTGTCTAGTAGTAGCTCAGTGAAATCTATAGTCAGGTATTAGTAAGAGCGTGCGGGAATAGGCAGGGGATAGAGGAAACCAGGAGTTTTATCCCTCTTTACCTTTATATAAGTATAACTATAATTTATAATATATCTAGAGATATCTGCAGTTATCCTCTTCTAGTAATAGCTTCGTCTAAGAAGTAGCTTAACTTTTGAGTTCCTTGCGTACGCGACTTAAGGTTATATATAGATATATCGAATTAGCGCTATTCGTAGCTTAAGAGGCTCCGTTAGGACCTCTAGCTATCCTTATAAAATAGCTTACTATTAACTAGCTAGTAATTAAAGTACTATTACTTTGCCTTATTATAGAGTAGTTTAAGCCCTAGCGACTCTTTATTTACTATAAAAACTTAGTCGATAATATCGTAATTCTCGATATCGTAAGCGACTATCGATATAGCGTCAGGGGCCTTACTAACTAGAAACTCTTCTTCTAAGAGCTCTAGTAGTACTAGATCAACTAGTAAGATAGTCTCATGAGTGCTAAGCAGCGAGGTAACGCCCTGATCCGCGCGGTAGAGTTAACTATAGTTAACTTTATTAACCTCATAGTCAACGACTTCTATATAAGCGAGTTAAGTCTAAGCTATTTCCTTAAGAATCTCCTTACTAATTTTATTATTAGGAATCATCTGCTAGTTATATAGAGCTCGCTTCCTAGCTTCTAATAGAGAGAGGTCTTAATCTCTATAGGAGAGTATATCTACTAAGATATTCGTAACTCTAGTTTAGTATATAATCTTAAAGTAGAATTAGGCAAAGACCTCCGCTTATCGTACTTATTAGATATTAAGATCTTTCATTAATATAAAGTACTCTAAGGCGCAGTAATCTATATAGATATAGACTATCTTCTATATACCTAGTAGCTCAGGCTTATACTATTAAAAGGAATAGAAGATCGCTAAGAGCTCTTTATTATATATTAGGTAATTTAGCTCTATATCGATTATATTCTTTGAAAAGAAACTAACTAAGTGAAATATACTATTATCTTAGAGTTATAAGAGCACGCTAGCTACTACTCTATTAGAAGAGTCGGTTTTAAGTCTAGTTTCCTTAAAGGGATCGTAGTAATATAGAATCAGAGCTAACTAGAGAGCTTAACAGAAGCGCTCCTAAGCTTCCTAATACTTATTTTCAAAGCGAAAAGGGATATCTTTCCCGGTAAGGAAAGTAAGAGAGTAATAAATACTATTATAGTCTTTAATAAATCGATAGTAGAAGTTATAAAACCCTAGTGTGACGCTTGCTCTAGAAAGGTCTCAAAACTACCTTAGTAATAAGACCTCACATTGCTATGAATATGAAGTAATAAGAATCAACTTAGAATCTATAACTAAAGAGCTAAGAAGTAGAAGAGAGGAGAGAAAGTATATATAAAAGGGGCTCTACGGAGCTCTCGGTAATCTCGCTTAGTATACCCGATTAGGAGTACTTACTAGTCCTACTAAGTCCCTGCTAGTTATATGCTATAACTATCATACTACCCCCCCCTCTGAAAAAAGCTCGTCCTCGAGCGCTGTATTATCTCCTTATTATCGTTAAGGTAGTTGTAATTATCTATTCTATCGTAGAAAGCCTTTAGCTAATCAGGGAGCTTTACAAGGGGACCTGCTTATGTCGAGTTATCGAGGTGGAATTACTAGAGCTTTATAGGAGTATAGTTAATATCTGAAGTATTATACTACGTGAGATCGACGTCTTGATTTAACTAGGAGACGCGGTAGGAGAGGTTACCGCGCTACTTACAGCACGCTAGTACGTCCTCTATTTCCTATTCGTTATCGCTAGTGATATTGATTAGTAGTAGTAGTAGTAACGTTTATCTAAGTAATAAGTTATTAGTATACTTATATAACTTTAACGCAGGGAAGATATTATATACTTTTATACTTATAGGTAGTTCTAATCGGTATAAGCTACTTACCTTTTTAAGTACTCGGAACAGTCTATTAGTCAGGAAGTCGAGCTTTTTGCTTAGCTATGTAGATATAAAGTAATATATATCTAACTAGACTAAATCGTTTTTACTAAAGTCGACTTCTCTATAAGTTCGATTATAGGAGCGTGATATCTTTACTTAAGCGCAGAGGAGATTAGACTAGGCTATAGTCTATATAGCTCGTAGTCGGCTAGCGTATTCGATAGCTTATTAAGTATTCAGCTTATTAGAAGGAGTAGCTAAGTTAAGTAAATCGGATTTCTAATTCTAGTTAACGCGCGGAGCGTAACTATATACTACCTCGAATGGTGAAAGACCTCCTAGAGAGTCGTAAGAGAGAGTTATTTGAGCGTAGTTTATAATAAGTAAGGATTCCGACTAGTCGTCTTAATAGTAAGAGATAAAAGGTCGTAATCAGCGCTAGAGGTATTAGTTATAGATTTCCGTCTAGCTATCTGTTTAGAAGTAGTCTGCTGAAGAAAGCTATCTTTTAGTACTTAGAATCGTATAAATAGCTATCTAAAAGCGTAAAACGAATTAAGGCCCTCTATTAGACGTAATTATCAGTAGAGCTCCGAAATAGCAGTATATATAGTATAAGTAGAGCTTTATAAGGTCACGCGCATCAGAGGTCTTTCGGTATAGAATACTAATTACTTATTTACTGAAACGATCTATAAATACGAGGATATTATTAAAGCTATATTTATCGCGATTAAAACTATAGTAATCGACTGTAATATACTCCTATAGGCGTGATAGCACTAGTAAGGGCTATAGAAGTCCGGGCTTCTTATCTCGTGGCACTTGAATTCGTCGGTAAGTATAGTAGTTACGATAGTACTAGTTAATAGTTGAAGCGATTCCGTACTAGTAGTACTATAATAATAGGAGTTATAAGGTCTTCTTTGCACTTAGGTGAGTACTTTCTAATCGATCGTATACTTCGCGTATAAGTAGCATGCGAAAGTATAAAACGTTAAGTACGATGAATCTTCCTTCGTAGAGTAGAAGATCTTTTTCTATAGTTAGTTTTCTAGGAGTAGTAGAGAGAGCTTATTTCCGTAGTGCTTAGAGTAATAGCATAGCGCGATTAGCTTCAAGTACTTACTATACTATAGAGAAAACTAGCGATAAGTCAGCGACTTCTAAGGCGTTAATAAGTTTAAAGCTATCTGCGGAGTCGAAACTATTTCGGAAGTTACTTATAAGTAGTACTAGATCGATTTAGTCTTTATATAGTAGTTATTATGAACGTAAGGCTCTCTTAGCGTTATTTTGATCGTCTAATTTATCTGTTCTACGAGAGAGAGTATTAGCAAGTAGATTATGCTTCCTAGGTCAATAAGTAATTATAAAGTTATAATCTATAAGTAGCTCCGCTTATTATACTTATCGTACGTTTAACTATTTAGAGGTTATAAAGTATTTAAGAGCTTTATAATTAGTAATAACTCGGATTTAATATAATGCGCCTATGAACTCAGATCTCTAGTTACTGAAAGATCGTATAATTGCGAGTATTTCCTTATCGTAGATAGTATAATTAAGCTCAGCTAGTAGTATAGTCTTAGAGAAGTAAGCTACTAGGAACTACTCTTTATTATATTACTGCGATAGTATACCTGCTACTAATCTATTACTAGTATCTATTTCAATTATATAAGGTAGATCTTACTAATAGTAGTAGAGGAGAGGTACCGAAGTAAGAGCGTACTTTAGGTAATCAAAAGTATCTTTATACTTTTTAGTAAACTGAAATAATATATTGTTTTTAGTAAGTTATATAAGAGGTTTTGCGATTATTCTGTAATCTTTAATAAATCGCTAGTAGAAGTTATAAAAGCTTAAGAACGATTATACGCCCTTAACTATTATAAGGTAATTCCAAGATCGTATAATATTAACCTTTTCAGGGTCTACCTCGATTCTAGAAGTAGAGATAATAAATCCGAGGTATTTAGTATAAGTAACATTAAATTCATACTTCTTAAGGTCGGCTTATAATCTAGCGTCTTATAATCGTTATAGTACCTTATATACATATGATTAGTACTTAAATAGATCGTCTGAATAGATAAGAATATTATCTAGATAAGCGGTATAGAAATCGTCTAAATAGTCGAATAAGATATTATTCATATACTATTGATATATTATAAGGCTATTAGTTAATCTAAAAGGGAGTACCTTATACTTATATACTTTGTAACGAGTCCGAAAGGTCGTATACTCTTCAGAGGCTAGATCTATTCGAATTCGGTAGAATACTTAGTAAATATCTAGTTTAGTGAAGATCTTAGTAGTAGAGATTCTAGCTAGTATCTTGTCGATTAATAGAAGGGGATATCGGTCTTTCCGTATAAGGTTATTTAAGGTATAGAAGTCGATATAGAAATAGAGACTTCTATTCGCTTTCTTAACGAATAGTATAAGTGCTGCGTATAGAGCTTAAGACGGCTCGATGAAACCCTTTAATAAGTTATTAGTAATATATATCTTTATAACTTTAAGTTCTTCTGCTAATATCTTATATAATAGAGAGTACTTTAGACTTTTCCCGGCCCTTTCCTCTAGCTTAATTCGGTAATCGTATGAATAGTAAGGAGGGAGAACGTCGCTAGCTTCTTTAGAGAAGACGTATACCTACTAGCTATACTCGTAAGGAATCTATAGTTCTATATCTAATTCGCTTAAGCTAATAGTAAATTACTAAGCGGTTTTACAGCGTTCCGTAAGATCGATAGTTAAAGATGCGATAGTAGTATTATATTACTAATCTGCGATTCGATTATTAAGAAGCTTATCTACCTCGTAGAGAGTAGTAGAGAAGATCTTATCGTTAGAAGACTTTTAGCGTTTATATAAGAAATAAAAAGCTAGGCCGCTAATTATATAGATCTCTAGCGTAAGAGGCTCTTTCAGAGGCAGGAGCACAAGAGGAGGTAATCTTTATCGCTATTAGCGCTTCCGTAGTAGCGTTATAGCTATATTAGTACTTAGATCAGATTCTATTGATTCGTGATATAGTCTTACGAGTAGTTTTAACTATTAATCTATCGTATGAATTATATAAGCGTAATCTTATACGTAGGTTTTTAACGTAAAGACTTCTATTTAGGTCTAAGTTAGAGATTTACACGGGATATAGGTAGTAATATTACTAAATTATATATACTTCGGGCATATATTAGTAGCTTTTCTAACGTATAAAGACTTATCTCTGCTACTCTTTTCTTATTCTTCAGATAATAAAGACTTAGGCTCAGCGTATCTATAGGAAGTGATAGAAACGCTAAGGAAACGGTTCTCCTTAAGTAGTAATGATAAAGAAGGGTTCGTTGCCTATAGTATACTCTCTAGGGGAGAGTTTTAGATATTCTTATAGCTAGAAATCTCTCTTAAAATGCGTCGAGCGTTCGGTAGTAGGTATTTAATAATAAGTAGAGAGTTAATAATTATGACGCTTACTCTAGAAAGGTCTCAAAACTACCTGAGTAATAAGACCTCACATTGCTATGAATATAAAGTAGTAAGAATCACTTGAGAATCTATAACTAAGGAGTAAAGAAGTAGAGAGAGAATAGAAGTATATATATAAAAAGGGGCCACTAAACTCTACTCGTGTAATCTCGCTTAGCAGTAAGTATTTCCACTAATAGGGAGAGACCTCCAAACCTGACTAGTTATTACACTACCCCCCCCTCCGAAAAAAGCTCGCCCTCGAGCGTTAGTCTATCTCCTTATTACTATTAAGGTAGTCGTAATTATTAATTCTATCGTAGAAAGCTTTCAGCTAATTAGATAGTCTAGCAGGAGGTCTAGCTTATATTAAGTTATTAAGGTAGAATTATTATAGCTTAGCAGGAGCGTATTTAACATCTATAGCATCGTACTATATAAGATCGATATCTTGATTTAACTAGGAAACTCGGTATAAGAGGCTATTACGCTACTTATAGCACGCAAGTATATCTTCGATCTCCTATTTATTATTACTAGTAATATTAATAAGTAGTAGTAGCAGTGAGGTTTATCCTAGCAAGGGGTCGTTTAGATACTTCCGTAGCTTAGCAGCAGGGAATACGTTATATACTTTCATACTAGCAGGGAGCTCTAGGCGATAAGAGCTTCTAACCTTTTCAATTACACGGAAGAGTCTATTAGTCGGGAAGTCGAGTTTTTTACTAGGTCGAGTACTCGTAAAGTAGCGCATATCTAGCTAGATAAGGTCATCTATAGTGAAGTCGACTTCATAGCGTGAGCGATTATAGGATTAGGCTATCTTAGCTTATATACGTTAGAGGCTTAATTAAGTAGTAGTCTAGGCGTCGCGTAGATAATTAGCGTAATCTAGAGCTTACTAAGTATTCAACTTATTAGTAAGCGTAGCAGAGTTAGGTAGGTCTTTCTAATTCTAATTAACGCGGGGTATATATCTATAAACGACTTTAAAAGGTAAGAGACCTCTAAGGGATTCGTAAGGGAGAGTTATCTAAGCGTAGTCTATAATAGGTAAGAATTCCGACTAATCGTCTTAATAGTAAGAGATAAAAGGTCGTAATCTATATTAGAGATATTAGTTATAGATCTCTATTTAGCTATCTATTTATAGGTAGTCTACTGCAGAAAGCTATCTTTTAGCACTAAGAATTATAATAACTGTAGTCTAAAAACAGGAAACGAATTAAGGCCCTCTATTAGAGGTAATTATTAATAGAGCTCTGAAATAGCAGTATACGTAGTATAAGTAAAGCTTTATAAAGTCGCGCGTATCGGAAGTCTTTCGGTATAGAATACTAATTGCTTATTTACTGAAACGGTCGATAAATACGAGAACGTTATTATAGCTATGTTTATCGCGGTTAAAGCTATAGTAGTCGACTATAATATACTCCTATAGACGTAATAGTACAAGTAGAGGTTAGAAGAGGCCCGGTTTCTTATTACGCGGCACTTGAATTCGTCAGTAAGTATAATAGTTATAATAGTACTAGTTAATAGTTAAAGCGATTCCGTACTACTAGTATTATAATACTAGCAGTTATAAGGTCTTCTTTACACTTAGATAAGTAGTCTCTAATCGGTCGTGTACTTCGCGTATAAGTAGCGTACGAAAGTATAAGACGTTAAGTACGATTAGTTTTCCTTTATAGAGTAGAAGATCTTTTTCTATAGTTAGTTTTCTAGGAGTAGCGGAGAGAGCTTATTTCAATAAAGCTTAGAGTAAAAGAATAGTACGATTAGAATTAAGTACTTAATATACTATAGAAAAGACTAGAAATAAGTAAGCGACTTCTAAGGCGTTAATAAGCTTAAAGTTATCTATAGAGTCGGAGCTATTCCGGAGGTTACTTATAAGTAGTACTAGATCGATTTAGTCATCGCGTAGTAGCTACTATAAACGCTAGGTTCTTTTAGCGTTATTCTAGTCGTCTAATTTATCTATTCTGCGAGAGAGGGCGTCGGCAAGTAGATTATGCTTCCTAGGTCGATAGGTGATTATAAAGTTATAATCTGCGAGTAGCTTAGCCTATCGGGCTTATCGTGCGTTTAGCTATTTAGAGGTTATAAAGTACTTAAGAGCTTTATAATTAGTAACGATACGGACCTGATACGATGCGCCTATAAGCTTAGATCTCCAGTTACTAAAAGATCGTATAATTACGAGTATTTCCTTATTATGAATAGCGTAATTAAGCTCGGCAGGTAGTATAGTCTTAGAGAAGTAAGCTACTGGGAACTAGTCTTCGTCGTGCTATTACGATAGCACACCTGCTATTACTCTATCACTAGCGTCTATTTCGATTATATAAAGTAGATATTACTAATAGTAGTAGAGGAGTAGTGCCGAAGTGAGAGCGTGCTTTAGGTGATCGAAAGTATCTTTATACTCCTTAGCGAACTGAAATAATATATTATTTTTAGTAAGTTATATAAGAGGTTTTGCGATAATTCTATAGTCCTTAATAAATCGTTAGTAGAAGTTATAAAAGCCTAAGAACGATTATACGCCCTTAACTATAGTCGGGTAATTCTAAGATTATATAATATTAACCTTCTTAGGGTCTACCTCGATCCTAGAAGTAGAGATAATAAATCTAAGGTATTTAATACGAGTAAAATTAAATTCATACTTCTTAAGGTCGGCTTATAATCTAGCGTCTTGTAATCGTTATAGCACCTTATATATATATAATTAATACTATAGTAGGTCGTTAGAGTAGATTAGAATATCGTCTAGATATACTATATAGAAGTCGTCCAAGTAATCGAATAAGATATTATTCATATATCGCTAGTATATCGCAGGGCTATTAGTTAGACCGAAAGGGAGTACCTTGCACTTATATATACTATAACGGGTCCAGAAAGTCGTATACTCTTTAGAGGCTAGATCCATTCGAATTCGGTAGAACGCCTAGCGAATATCTAGTTTAGTAAATATCTTAGCGATAGAGATTCTAGCTAGCGTTTTATCGATCAATTGTAATAGATATTAATCCTTCCTTATAAGGTTATTAAGTGCGCGAAAGTCGATACAGAATCTTAGACTTCTATTAGCTTTCTTAACGAAAAGAATAGGTGCAGCGTATAGTACTTAAGAAAGTTCGATAAAACCTTTAGCTAAATTATTAGTAATATACGCCTTAACGACTTTAAGTTCTTTAGCTAATATCTTATATAAAGGGGAGTATTTAAAGTTCTTCTCGGCCCCTTCCTTAAGCTTAATTCGGTGATCGCATAAGCAATAAGGAGGGAGAATATCGCTAGCTTCCTTAGAAAAGACATATGCCTACTAGCTATACTCGTGAGGGATCTATAGTTCTGAATCTAATTCGCTTAAGCTAATAGTAAATTACTAAGCGGTTTTACGACGTTCCGTAAGGTCGATAGTTAAAGATACGATAGTAGTATTACGTTACTAAACTGCGATTCGGTCGTTAAGAAGCTTATCTATCTCGTGAAGAGTAATAGAGAAGATCTTATTATTAGAAGACTTCTAGCGTTTATATAAAAGATAGAAAGCTAGGCCGCTAATCGTATAAATCTCTAGCGCAGAAAGCTCTAGAAGAGGTCTAAGCATACGAGGTGATCTTTATCGCTTCCGAAATATCGTAGTAGCTGTTTTTATACTTTAAGTAGCTTCTGCTAAGTCGCAAGATAGTATTCCGAGCAACTATTAGTCTATAGTATGAATTGCATAAGCGTAGTCTTATACGTAAGTCTTTAATATAGAGACTTCTATTTAGGGTTAAAGTAGGGATTCACGCGGGATATAAGCGATAACGTCGCTGAATCGTACGTATTTCGGCTGTATATTAGTAGCTCCTCTAGAGTATAAAGACTTCTCTTTACTACTCTATTCTTATTCTTCAGGTAATAAACACTTAGGCTTATCATGTCTATAATAAGTAGTATAAACGCCGGAGAAATAGTCCTAACTGATTAGTAGTAGTAATAGAGGGTTAGTTACCTATAGAACACTCTCTAAGGGAGAGTTTTAGATATTTTTATAGCTATAAGTCTCCCTAGAAATACGCTTCCGAGCTAGCAATAGTCGTTTAATAATAGAGATAGAGTTAATAACAGCTCGAATATTGATAAGAGAGTTAGCTACGCTTCGCTATTCCTCGTACGCTTCCAAGAACTAATTAAGGCGTTCGTTTCGTTCGTTAGCGTCGTATTAGTAGCGCTAGTAGGTATAGTATTTACATAAGTCCTTGATCTCGATCGGAGAGCTATAAACGTTACTAGGAGGAGTATATAGTAGCTAAATAATCTATCGTTTAGAGGCNAGGGATCTATAGTTCTGAATCTAATTCGCTTAAGCTAATAGTAAATTACTAAGCGGTTTTACGACGTTCCGTAAGGTCGATAGTTAAAGATACGATAGTAGTATTACGTTACTAAACTGCGATTCGGTCGTTAAGAAGCTTATCTATCTCGTGAAGAGTAATAGAGAAGATCTTATTATTAGAAGACTTCTAGCGTTTATATAAAAGATAGAAAGCTAGGCCGCTAATCGTATAAATCTCTAGCGCAGAAAGCTCTAGAAGAGGTCTAAGCATACGAGGTGATCTTTATCGCTTCCGAAATATCGTAGTAGCTGTTTTTATACTTTAAGTAGCTTCTGCTAAGTCGCAAGATAGTATTCCGAGCAACTATTAGTCTATAGTATGAATTGCATAAGCGTAGTCTTATACGTAAGTCTTTAATATAGAGACTTCTATTTAGGGTTAAAGTAGGGATTCACGCGGGATATAAGCGATAACGTCGCTGAATCGTACGTATTTCGGCTGTATATTAGTAGCTCCTCTAGAGTATAAAGACTTCTCTTTACTACTCTATTCTTATTCTTCAGGTAATAAACACTTAGGCTTATCATGTCTATAATAAGTAGTATAAACGCCGGAGAAATAGTCCTAACTGATTAGTAGTAGTAATAGAGGGTTAGTTACCTATAGAACACTCTCTAAGGGAGAGTTTTAGATATTTTTATAGCTATAAGTCTCCCTAGAAATACGCTTCCGAGCTAGCAATAGTCGTTTAATAATAGAGATAGAGTTAATAACAGCTCGAATATTGATAAGAGAGTTAGCTACGCTTCGCTATTCCTCGTACGCTTCAAAGAACTAATTAAGGCGTTAGTTTCGTTCGTTAGAATAATATTAGTAGCGCTAGTAAGTAAAGTATTTACATAAGTCCTTGATCTCGATCGGAGAGCTATAAACGTTACTAGGAGGAGTATATAGTAGCTAAATAATCTATCGTTTAGAGGCATCCAGGAGTACTTAATATTCCGAAAGCTAAGTCCTTCCGAGTATAATACTGTAGTTTCCGAGAGTAGTAATAAGAAAGGGAGTAAATACCTAAACGCGACGATCTACTATTAAATTAAGTATCGTATAGTGACTAATAGTACTACTATTAACGCTATTAAAGCCTTTAATAGGAATTGCGTTTAATAGAGAGTGAATTAAAGGTTTTAAGAAGAAGGAAAGGGATTTAAGAAAAGAAAAATTAATAAAATAGTATCTATTAGCTCCAGAATCGAGAAGTATAAGTAGCTTATACGAGAGTCTATTCTTAGTAAGAGTAGCACGTATAGTAAACGATTAACTACTAAGAAGCTTCGTAAGGTTAAGATATTATATATCTCGTATACTACTTAGGAAAGAGTCTTTCCCTAGGCGTAGTCTTTTACTAGCGGTTTAATATACTCCTAGGTATTATTATACGTTTCTTCTAGCTCGCTATTAACGTTATTATTAGCGTTAATTACGTTGATTCGATACGGAGTATTAGGTCGAGCTGACGACGAGCGTAAGTATAAAGTAAGTGTAAAGTGACGAGGAGTATTCGCCGGCGATTATGCACAAGGCGTATTATTTCGTGCAGAGTATAGTACTTATTTACTAGTCGCACTAGTATTCTCGGGCGTAGGAAGACTAATTTACAGATAAGAAGAAGAGTTAATACTAAAGCGCTAGGAGGAGGTATTTATAGGGCGTTCCCGAGTCGCGCTAGCTTTAGCTAAAGACTCGGAATAGTAAGTCTTTTTAATAAATTAACCTTAGTCTTTAGCTTATATAGCCTTAACGTATTCTTCTAGTATCCTTAACGTTTAGTACTATTAGAAGAGCTATTTCCGTAGCTATATAGGTAGCTTCTCCTATAAGTCTATTTTCAGAGTCGATTAATTATTTACTCTAGCTTTACGAGCTAGCGTGCGAAACTCGTAGTAGAACGTCCAGAAGGTCTACTTATAATCTATCTTTAGCGCGGAGTAGCTAGCTCTTATAGTTTATTAGTTATATAGATTAGATAAGAAAGAGATAAGTTAAGTAATTATATCAAGTGAATCGATTATACTGCTTTCTTCGTTATATTCTAGTTCTAAGAATAAGAGTTCCAGGTAGGTTCTGGCTATTCCTTCTATTTAGTTAAGTAACTAATCTTTATAGTGATCTTCGTCGATAAAGTAACTAGAGTAGCGCCGGAGGGCGTTACGTATCTATACTTCCTAGAGTTTTAGAGAGTAATCGATTCTATCAGAGAGCTTATTTAGAAGGTTCGGTATCTTCTCTATACGCGTGGCGTATAATATTAACGATATTCCTCCGGTAGATTGTTCTCGACGATAATTATTAGGCGTAAGAGTAGTATTATCCTCTTTAATTAATAGTAGTAGTATTATATATAATTAAACGTTATCAAATGATATAGACTTAGTAGAGCGCTAAGCAGTTAACTAGTATAGTTCCAAGAACTCGTCCCGTAACTAGCGTAGTTCTGCAAATAAGTCGGCGTTTAATTATCTCTCCTCTACGAGCTTCCTTTCTGCCTCTTATAGCTAGTAAGCGCAGTCTTCCTATAAGTTACTTATAGTTACTATTAATACAAGGGTATTATCGGGGAGGTTTAGCGACTTAGTAAGTTCGTTAATTATAGTAGGAGTTAGGGAGCTTAACTCAGACGAGGCGTTATCGCGAGTACTCTCTACTATAGAGAGAGGTAGGTTACGGCGAGTATTACGAGTCGCCGAAGAATAAGAGGTAGAGGGAGTCGGAGAACCGGTAATCGATTTATCGGACTTAGGTTACTTTAGTTTAGGTGCTATTCTTCAAGTTTATACTTAGTATAGGCCTTCTCTATATAGCGTAGTCTCCTGCGTTTAGTAGCTCTAGGTATAGAAGTATAATATAAGTAGATATTTACTATCTTCTCAGACGTAAGTAAAAGAGTTATAGATAATATAACGCTTACTCTAGAAAGGTCTTAAAACTACCTAAGTAATAAGACCTCATATTACTATGAATATAAAGTAGTAAGAATCACTTGAGAATCTATAACTAAGGAATGAAGAAGTAAAGAGAGAATAGAAGTATATATATGAAAAGGGGCCCCTAAACTCTACTCGTGTAATCTCGCTTAGCAGTAAGTGTTTCCACTAATAGGGAGAGACCTCCAAACCTGACCAGTCGTCACAATAATAGCTTAAATATTAATAAGAGAGTTAGCTGCGCTTCGCTATATATCGTACGCTTTCCAGAACTAATTAAGACGTTCATTTCGTTCGTTAGCGTTATATTAATAGCGCTAATGAATATAGTATTTATATAAGTCCTTAATTTCGATCGGAGAGCTATAAATATTACTAGGAGGAGTATCTAATAGCTAAATAATCTATTATTTAGAGGTATCTAAGAGTACTTAATATTCCGAAAGCCAGGTTCTTCCGAGTATAATACTATAGTTTCCGAGAGTAGTAATAAGAAAGGGGGTAAATACTTAGACATAGCGATCTACTATTAAGTTAAGTATCATATAGTAGCTAATTATACTACTATTAACGCTATTAAAACCTTTAATAGGAATTACGTTTAGTAGAAAGTAAATCGAAGGTTTTAGAAAGAAGGAAAGAGATTTAAAAAGAGAATAATTAATAAAATAATATATATTAGCTCTAGAATTAAGAAGTACGAGTAACTTATACGAAAGTCTATTTTTAGTAAGAGTAGCACGTATATTAAATAATTAACTATTAAGAAGCTTCGTAAGGTTAAGATATTATATATCTCGTATACTACTTAAGAAGGAGTCTTTCCTTAGGCGTAGTCTTTTACTAGCGGCTTTAGGGTCTCGTTAGTATCTTGAAATACTACTTAGTTATTACCTAACGATTCGCTATTAATTCTATCTTTAGTATTAATTTTATTAATATATTAGAGAGTATTTAGACGAATTAATAATCGATTAGAAGTAAAGTAATAAGTAGCATAAGAAGGCGATTATGCACGAGGTATATCGTTTCGTGCAGAGTATTAGTATAAGGAATCGTTTTCCCGAGGGGGTATATTAGTAATAGTAGTAAACAAGTCTTTCAGACTAAATTCAGTATAAGTCTTTAGAGAGTTAGAAGAAGAGGAGCTTTCGTTACGTTATTAAGAGGTATTAATAAGGCGTTCCCGAGTCGCGCTAGCCTTAACCGAAGACTCGGAATAGTAAGTCTTTTCGATAAATTAACCTTAATCTTTAGCTTATATAGCTTTAACGTATTCTTCTAGTATTCTTAACATTCTATACTATTAGAAGAGCTATTTCCGAAGCTGCGAAAGTAGCTTCTCCTATAAGTCTATTTTCAGAGTCGATTAATTATTTATACTAGCTTTACGAGCTAGCGTATAGAATTCCTAGTAGAACGTCTAAAAGGTCTATTTATACTCTATCTTTAGCGCTAAATAGCTAGCTCTTATAATTTACTAATCGTATAGGTTTAATAAGAAAGAGATAAGTTAAGTGATTATATTAAGTGAATCGATTATATTACCTTTCTTATTATATTCTAGTTCTAGGAATAAGAGTTCTAAGTAAGTTCTAGCTATTCCTTCCGTTTAATTAAGTAACTAATCTTTATAGTGATCTTCATCAAGGAAGTAGCTAGAGTAGCGCCGGAGAGCGTTACGTATCTATACTTCCTAGAGCTTTAGAGAGTAGTCGATTCTATCAGAGAGTCTATTTAGAAGGTTCGGAATCTTCTTAATACGAGTTGCGTAAGATATAGAAGAAATTCTACTTATAGAGCGTTCTCTACGAGAGTTTTCTTTAATTAATAGTAGCGGAGGAGTTAGCGACTAAGGATCGTCGAAAGATATAGATTAAGTAGTACGAGTAGCTATCGTTTAGCGTACCTTACGTAGTTTAATCTATAATTATTATAATTAGTCTGCTATATCCTTCCTTAATTATTTTTCCTCCGCGAGCCTTCTTTCTGCCTCTTATAGCTAGTAAGCACGATCTTCCTATAAGTTACTTATAGTTACTATTGCTATAGGGGTATTATCGGGGAAGTTTAGTAACTCAGTGAGTTCGTTAATTATAGTAGGAATTAGAGAACTCAACTCGGATGAAGCGTTATCGTGAGCACTTTCTACTATAGAGAGAGGTGGATTATAGCGAGTATTACGAGTCGCCGAAGAATAGAAGGTAGAAGGAGTTAGAGAACTAGTTATCGATTTATCGGACTTAGGTTACTTCTATTTAGGTACTATTCTTTAAGTTTATACTTAGTATAAGCCTTCTCTATATAGCGTAGTCTCCTGCGTTTAGTAGCTCTAGGTATAGAGATATGATATAAGTAGATATTTACTATCTTTCTAGATATAAGTAAAAGAGTTATAGATAATATAACGCTTACTCTAGAAAGGTCTTAAAACTACCTTAGTAATAAGACCTCATATTACTAGAAATATATAGTAGTAAGAATTAACTTAGAATCTATAACTAAAGAGCTAAGAAGTAGAAGAGAGGAGAGAAGGTATATATAAAAGGGGCTTTACGGAGCTCTCGGTAATCTCGCTTAGCATACCCGATTAGGAGTACTTACTAGTCCTACTAAGTCCATGCTAATTACATGCCATAACCGTCACAGCAGTAGTAGTATTAATAATTAACTTTAGTAACTCGGGATAAGGTATAGGTATCTTAGTGGCGTTCTCGAAATCGTTATTACTATTACTATTAGACTCTAAGTCGTCTTCTTCTTCCTTAATAATTTTATTCTTAATAGTATTTCTAACGTTCTTCTCTACTAGCGCGCTTTCGCTCTTCTTCTTATTCGTGGGAAATCCGAGTCTATCTAGTACAGAGAGCTCGCGAGTACTTCGGCGCGGTAGTATATAAGAGGGCCCGCTATAGCTAAAGAGCGCGCTTAAGAGGGACCTAAAGCTTAATCATAACCTATTTAAGAGGGTAAAGATTAATATAGCGCGAGGGTAAGTGTGACAGCGCATAGTATACGTGGCAGATACGGGCCAGTATCGGTGCCTTAGGCATACCCTCCTTATATATATAGAAGGTGCAGACTCCTTCAGAGCTCTATATCTTTCTGTTTCCTTTATACTAGACTATATAAGATCGCTCTTAGCCTCCCTACTTATTTATTCTTACTTATATATCGCTTTAAGTCTTATATTATTATATTAAACAGAAAGATTAAGACCGCCGAGGATAGTATTAAATAATATCTCACTTAGAAAACTCGATTCGGATATACGACTTAAAGGGAGCTCTTCGCTAAGTTATCTCTACTTACCTTAGATTTCTGCACTTCGGAATTATACGGAAATAGTTAGTACTCTCTTCAACTTACTAATTCGATAGTTAGGTTTTTAAAATAGCCGAGATTCCAGAGATCTCTCGGATAGCTAGGAATTTAGACGTAATTCAGCCTCAGAAGCACTAGTATTACTGCGAAGTCACTCTCGGATACTTCGAAACTCGTTCCTTCGTGTGTACGAAATAAAACAGCAGACGAATTTTAAGTAGAAACTTCTCTATAGGCCCTGATATTTATTATCCCCTTACCCGACTTTAACCTTCCGAAAGTAGCTCTAATAGCGAAAAACCTTACTTTTAAGCTAGGACGAAGTAGCTTATTACCCTAGCGGAAATTGCCGGAATTCGACTCGTAATCCTTATACCCTAGTATAATTTATCCCCCTCGGCAGAATCGACCTCCTTCTACTAGAACCTTTAATTTAATACTTCTTATATCTACTTAACTAAGATATCTGACTCTCCTTAATCTTTTAGCTTCTTCAGAATTCGATTTCGACTTTCGCTTCTTCTATAACTTTCAAGTATTCTATTACTTTCGCTTAGCCTCGCTTACCTAATGCCTCCTAAGAAGGCTCAGCTAGCTCCTACGACTTCACCGGTAAACCCTAGACCTTCGGCAAACTCGATAAATTAATTACCGAAAGAACCTACCCTTAAACGCTCTTTAATTGATAATTTATAGACCTCCGGACCGACTTAAAGTTAATTCAGACTGACACTCGACTACGATTGCCCGTTATCGAAGACAAAGAAGGAGTGATTTGCGTCTTACGCTTTGGATTAATAGTTACTTGGATTTTGTTTAAAATTTAACTTAATTTAACTTACTTTTCTTTTATTAGGTTATTTGCCTTTGAAGGCTCGAGGGCCAGCCTTTGTCTTAGAAGGGGGTAATATGACGGCGCATAGTATACGTAGCAGATACGGGCCAGTATCGATGCCTTAGGCATCTTATATATATAGAAGATGCAGACTCCTTCAGAGCTCTGTATCTTTCTGTTTCCTTCGTACCAGACTATATAAGATCGCTCTTAGCCTCCCTACTTGTTTATTCTTGCTTGTATACCGCCTTGAGTCTTGTGTCGTTACAGTAAGCACGTTCTTAAAGTCCCTTAGTAGAGTATATATTAAGGTATCAGAAGGTTACTAATTAAGTTCACTTTAGATTCCTTTTACGATAACTTACTTCGGATCACTTCTTATATATATATATAAGGTCGTAATCGTAGGAGGGAGCTTCGTAAAGGTCGTAGAGGTTCGTAGAAGTCGCGATATTTTAGGAGAGTTTAAGGTCGAGGATACGTAAGACTAAGCACGAGGATACGCGGGGCGCGAGGCTAGAGGTAAGGCTAAAGGCGAGGCTAAAGGCATAAAATTATCGCAATAGGGTTTTTTAGTAAGAATTATACTATAGAAGTAGTACTAATTAAGGGAGGGAGTTCAGCTTTCTCTGAAATACCCTACTCTTAAGGTATAGAAGTAGACAGCGCGTATAGTCGAAGTTATCGAGTACAGGTAGGGTAGAAGTCGTAGAAGTCGTACTGAGAAAGTAGTACTAGCTTTAATACTTCTAAATAGATATTACTACTTCCTAGCGAGGTAATTAATCTTTTTATTAGAATAGTTAGTATTCAGCGCAGTATCACGTAGCAACCTAATCGGGACTAGAGCTAGTGCATAGGCCCGGATATTAAAGAATATCCGGGATATATTATAGATAGAGAATAGTTATACTCGAGTAGTTAAGTTACTTAATAAAGATAATAGTCTAACTTACTAGTATCTAATTCCTCTATGAATATTGCCTCTGTCCCTATAGGTATACGAGAATAAGGATATTCCTTTGAATAAGTTATAAGCCCCGGTAGAACGTAACTTCGAATCGACGAAAGTAAGGCGATCGATTTAAGCTCCGATAAGTAAGATAGGGGTATTCTAGTTAATATAAGAAGACTAAAGAGCTAAGTAAGAGTGCTAATAATTAACGAAAGTAAGGCGATCGATTAAAATCCCTAATATATAAGATAAGGGTATTCTAGTTAAAGTAAGAAGACTAAAGGGCTATATAAGAGCGCTAATAATAACCGGAGAGCTATAAGTAAGAAGGCTTTTAATACTAATTATACGACTCGTAGACTCTAGAGGGAGATCTATAATAATAATCCGAGGATAATAAGAAAGACTATTTCTTATAAAAATAACCGCACGACTTGTAGACTTCAGAGGAAACTCTATAACTATAAAGTCGAGTAGTAAGTAAGTAAGCTACTCGTAACCCTTAAACCGAGTATAGCCTCTATATAAGCTAATAGCTAATAAAAGATAAATATCTACTAACTATATATATATATCGAGTTAACTATAAGTTAACTTATAGAAAATCCAGTCGAACGTATCGAGTACTGCGCGATAACTATAGGATAAAATAGGGAAAGATAATAAGCTACTAATCTTAAGCTATAAGAACTATAACGAATAGTTTCTACGAGCTAAAGTTAAGATTAAGGGAAAGAGTATATTCTATATAATAGATACTAGTAAGGTTAACTTTACTTAGATAACTCGAGACGGAATAAAAGGTAAAAGTATACTAGAGACTATCTCCGAAAGCATACTATTAGTATTAACTATAGATAATCTTATAAGCGATTTCAAGAGGCTCGATAGAATATAGAATCTAGAGAAAGCTAAGAAATAGGTATCCGACGACTCGAAGGCCCTGGATATTATAGTCGAAGGACTTAGTAATAATAATATTATATTACTTAATAAGTATGATTTAGTAAGAGTATTATAGACTAAACTAAAGGTTAAATATAATAGAACGAACTTGTTAATAGCGAATATATATATAATAAAAATTCAGACTTTTATATTTAATAAGGATAATAGGATAGATAGATCGTAGCGAAACCTGAAGGAATACTATAGGAAGCTTATTACTATTAACGCAGAAATAAGAAAATCATATTCTAATAAGGCTCTTTTCTACTTACTTACTTTATCGCTCCGAAAGCAAGGTTATTATACTACCTTCCTTAAAAGCCTTAGATTATAGCTTATAATTACTACCGATAAAAAGGTGAAAGCCTTAGAAGAGTATAAATTAATATTATAAGACCTCGGCACTAAGAGTAATAACTATAGTAAAGAAAGGGTATATATAGTATAGAAATAATATAAGTAGGTATATTATTACCCGAAGTATTATTCTCGAGAGAATAGTAGTTTATTAAACTAAAGTATAATAAGTATTTCTCGTGAGTATTTCTACTATAGATCTAGTAATTACTTTATTACTAACTACGAATTCCAGACTATAAGCAGAGAGTATACTAAGAACTTCTATTTAGAAAAAGAAAGGAAGAAGTATAGTAAACTAACTTATAAGACTAAATTATAAGTTAAAGATAAGAAATCTTAATCTTCCTAAATAGGTAAAAACGAACGCTCTACTAAGCTAAAATCTAGAGACTCGCGATATAAGAAAAGAGGATACGCTACTATCGCAGAATCTAATTCAGATACTAATAAGAAATCAGAAGACTCTAGAAGAGATATAAGTAAATTATCTAGTTCTAATAATAATACTATAAAGAAAGTTATATTATTAAAAGAATTAATAAGTAAGAGTATTCCTAAAGACTAATTAGTCGATATAAGCGTAAGTTTATCTATAACTAACTAACTCTACTTATTTAGGGAATTAAGACTAATATCTAAAGTCTATATATAAGTAAGGGGAGGAATACTATCTTCTCGTATACGAGGAATAGCGCTAGTTAAAGCTATAGATAGAACTTCCTATTATTTAGATAATATACTCTTTATTTCTAAACTAGGTATTAATTTAATCTCTATAAAGAAACTCTATAAAGGTAATTACCTCGGAAAGTTCGATAATAAAAGTATCTAGATTATAAAAAGTAATAAGAAAGTCTTAAAAGCGATATAATCTTAAGGCTTATATATTATAAAATATATCTCAAGAGCCTTTAATAAATAAGTAATTAGTAATAAATAAGTTAACTATAGCTAATATAAATAGCTAGCGTATAAGCTAAAAGTACTTCCAGCTGCCGAAGCAGACGAGAATACTATAGATAACTAGGATAACGCAGAAGGAAAGGAGCTCGAACGATACTTTAAGTACTATTAATAATTTATATACCTTAGACTTAATAAGATTCGGAACTTATATAAAGTAACTATACTCTAGAAGAGAATTAAGATCCCTAAGGATCTAAATATCTAAAATATATATACTCTTATAAAAATAAAGAAAAGAATTCTAAAGTAACTAAATCTCTAGATTAATAAGATCCTAAATCTAGTATAATTCGATATCGCTAGACTATTTCCGCTTATAATATAGGGAAACTACTACTTTCTAATAATTATCGATATCTATTCTTAACGAGATTAGGTAATTCTACTGAAAGCTAAGAGTAATATATACTAGGCACTTAAGGACTAGAAAGTTAGAGTTAAGCTATAATCCGGAAAGAAGATTAAACGCGCGAGATCTGATAATATACCGGAATTACTAAAAGTTATCTCTAATTAGAAAGCTAAAGATAGAATATTAGTATAGTTAATAACTATTATATTATTATATTAGAATAGACCTGCTGAAAGATTAATTTAGACCGTAGAATTCGATATATATATAATACTTAAAGAAGTATAGCTACTATTAGAATTTTAGGATAAAGCCGCTGAAGCTAATTCGTATATAAGAAACTGTATTACTACTAGACTAATAATTAATAATTAAAAGACTTATCCTATAAAGGCCTTTACTAGAGAAATACTATTAATCGACTATATTCGCAAATAAGAGAATAAATACTTTTATTATATAAATAAGAAAACTATCCCTGTAAGCGAGTGTCACGATAAGCTTATTAACCCTAGTAAAGTCGGGATCTTTATAGGATATTCGGAAAACATAACTAAGTACTTTAAAGTTTACTCTCCCGAAGGAGGCTTAATAATTATAATAAGTAGAGTTATTATTAAGGAAAGTAATAATAGAGGATTAGTTAACCTAAGACTTCGGAATTACGTAGCTAAGTTATAAGGAACTATAAATATCGCTTTAGATAGAAGAGCTCGCGAGAGACCTAGAGTACCTAAGGAAATTAGTAAAGAGGTTAATATAATAGAAAACTTATAAGTAGAAATACTTCCGTTTATTCTACTAATAAATATCCTAAGCTTTACCGAAGAGGATATACTAGATTATATTCCTAAGATCGTCTTACTAGATAAGATACTAGAAGATAACCTAAAGACTATATAAGATAGACCTATAAACGTACTAGTATTAGCATAATCGACTTATAAGTCTATTTTACTAGTTAGAATACTAAGATTAGCAGAACTAACCTTAGAGTATTAGGATAACTCTACTAAAGTAACGCTAATAGATTACTAGATATAAGATTTAATCCCTAAGGCTTTAGATCAAGATTTGGAATCGACGAATAGAGTACTTATAGATACTCTTATAGATAGAACTCCTACTACTTAAGTTAATTATAATTAACTTAATTAATCTATAAATAACTAAGAGGCACTTAGGTACTTTACTTAAGCTAGGAAAAGAGTAGGTGTGACGGCGCATGGTATACGTGGCAGATACGGGCTAGTATCGGTGCCTTAGGCATACCCTCCTTATATATATAGAAGGTGTAGACTCCTTTAGAGCTCTGCATCTTTCTGTTTCCTTCGTACTAGACTATATAAGATCGCTCTTAGCCTCCCTACTTGTTTATTCTTACTTATATACCGCCTTAAGTCTTATGTCGTTATATTAAATAGAAAGATCAAGACCGCCGGGGATAGTATTAAATAATATCTTACCTAGAAAACTCGATTCGCACGTACGATTACTAGGGAGCTCTTCGCTGAGTTATCTCTACTTACTTTAGATTTTCGGAATTATACGGAAATAGTTAGTACTATTAATTACGAATTCGATAGTTAGGTTTTCAAAAGAGCCGAGATTCTAGAGATCTCTCGGATAGCTAGGAATTTGAACGTAATTCAGCCTCAGAAGCACTAGTATTACTGCGAAGTTACTCTCGGATACTTCGAAACTCGTTCCTTCGTGCGTACGAAGTAAAACAGCAGACGAATTTTAGGTAGAAACTTCCCTATAGGCTCTAATATTTATTATCCTCTTACTTGATTTTAACCTTCCGAAAGTAGCTCTAATAGCGAAAAACCTTGCTTTTAAACTAGGATAAAGTAGCTTATTACTTTAGCGGAAATTGCCGGAATCCGACTCGTAACCCTTATACTCCGGTATAATTTATTACTCTCAGCAGAATCGACCTCCTTCTACTAGAAAAGAACCTTTATCTCCTCACCCGACTTTAACCTTCCGAAAGCAGCTCTAATAGCGAAAAACCTTACTTTTAGGCTAGGACGAAGTAGCTTATTACCCTAGCGGAAATTGCCGGAATCCGACTCGTAACCCCTATATCCCGGTATAATTTATTACCCTCAGCAGAATCGACCTCCTTCTACTAGAAAAGAACCTTTATCTCCTCACCTGACTTTAACCTTCCGAAAGCAGCTCTAATAGCGAAAAACCTTACTTTTAAGCTAGGACGAAGTAGCTTATTACCCTAGCGGAAATTATCGGAATTCGACTTGTAATCCCTATGCCCCGGTATAATTTGTCCCCCTCGGCAGAATCGACCTCCCTCTATCAGGACCTTTAATTTAATACTTTCTATATCTACTTAACGAAGATATCTAACTCTCCTTAATCTTTTAGCTTCTTTGGAATTCGATTTGGACTTTCGTTTCTTTCGTAACCTTCAAGTGTTTTAATCACTCGCTTAGCCTCGCTTATTCAGTAAAACTCGGTATTATAATTACTAACGGAACCTACTTTAGAATCGCAATTTCGCTCTAATCGTAGTAATATCACCGGAGATTGCGTTTCCCTCTGCAGAAGAGATGATCTCGGTACTGAATTAGTATCTACGGTTTCGGTTTGATAGAATAATTAGAGGTTATTGTATTTAACTACGTTTTATACCTACTTTATTTCCTTTATTCGATTCTTTAAGGCTCGAGGGCGAGCCTTTATCTTAGAAGGGGGTAATATGACGGCGCATAGTATACGTGGCAGATACGGGCAAGTATCGGTACCTTAAGAATACCCTCCTTATATATATAGAAGGTGCAGACTCCTTCAGAGCTCTGTATCTTTCTGTTTCCTTCGTACTAGACTATATAAGATCGCTCTTAGCCTCCCTACTTGTTTATTCTTGCTTGTATACCGCCTTGAGTCTTGTGTCGTTACAGTAGGATTAGAACTAGAAGACTAAGGGAAAGCTAAGAGGATCCGAGCTATAATTGCGAAAATACTACTAAAAGGATAACTAGTATAAACTAACTAGAAAGACTTATCTATAAGGGATAAATAGATAAGTAATAAGATCGAGATTACTCTTATAGCTATAGAAATCGCAGGTATTAAGATCCTAAAGAAATATAAAGAAGTAATAACTAGCTTATAGATAAAGCAGTAGATAGTCGCTATATCTGAGAAGATACTATCTCTATATATAAATAAGATATTCTAAGAAGTTATTATATTAGAGGGATTAAACCTAGTATCCTATAAATAGGTCTATATAGTAAAGACTATAGTAAGCGGGAATATAGAGCGATATAAAGCTCGCTTAGTCGTAAGAGGATTTAGCTAAGTATACGAGCTCGATTACGACTAAATATTCGCGCTAATAGTTAGGATAGATACGCTAAGGCTTTTCTTAGCTATAGTCGCTAAAGAGGATCTAGAATACTAATAATATAATATTAAGAATATATTTATAGAGTTAGAACTTAAGGAGGATATATTCTTAAAAGTTCCGGAAGGGATTAAAGTTAAGAATAGTTACGTATAGTAAGCGTTAAAAAGCTTATATAGACTAAAGTAAGTAGTAAGAGACTAGAATAGGCTTATAAAGGCAGAACTATTAGAATAGGGATTTCGATAGAGTATTATTAACTTATATATATTCACGTATAAGGAAAACTCAGTTAAGCTTCTTATATATATTAATAATATTATAGCGAGCGCTAAGAAGAAAGTGGAGCTAGACTAGTTTTATATGAAACTTTCTAGGAGATTTAAAGCTAAGAATCTAGAGGAGATAGAGAAGATTCTTAGAGCTAGAGTTACCTGCGATAGACTATCTAGAGTCCTTGAAATCGACTAAGAATAATATCTACTTAGTGTACTTAATAAGTTTAGTATTACCTAAGAAACCTTTAAACTAAAACAGATACTAATAATAAGCTACGAGAACCTTTATCCCGCGAGTAGTAATAACGAAAGGATTAACGTAAACGAATACTAGTAAGCTATTAGAAGCTTAATATACGTAATAATCTTTATAAGACTAGATATTACTTTTATCTTTAGAAAGCTTAGTTAATTTATAAGCGATCTAGCTAAGTACTATAGATACGCTCTGAAAGCGCTACTATAGTACTTAAAGTTAACTATTAAGATAAGAATTCGCTACGGACTAAAGGGAGAATATAATACTGCAGTTCTCTACTCTAATATAGACTAAGTAAGTAATAAGATCGACCGGAAAAGTATCTCTAGAAGTATATTAGTATTCTATAATAAACTATTCTCTTAGTTAAGTAAGAAGTAGCGCTCTATTACTATATCGAGCTGCGAATCAGAATATATAATACTTATAAACTACGTAAAGTAAGGCTAATAGTTTATATAAGTACTACGAGATCTAGGATACTCTTATTTTATTAAGGAAGACTCTAGACTAGTATAGATATTCGGAGATAACTAAGGAGTAATTGCCTTAACTAAGAATACTTACTTAAATAAACGCTCGAAGCATATCGATATCGCTTATTACTTTATACGCGACTTAGCGGAAACTAGGAGCTTTAAAGTCGACTATATCCTAATAATAGAAATAGTCGCTGATAGAATAATAAAGCCACTCGAACAAGTAGTATTTGAAAAGTTCAAAGGCTAAATAGGACTTATAGAGGACTTATAGGTAATAAGGTAATCGTGATATACTCTAAGGAGGAGTATTAGAATAGTTAGTATTTAGCGTAGTATCACGTAGTAACCTAATCGGGACTAGAGCTAGTATATAGGCCCGGATATTAAAGAATATCCGGGATATATTATAGATAGAGAATAGTTATACTCGAGTAATCAAGTTACTTAATAAAGATAATAGTCTAACTTACTAGCGTCTAATTCCTTTATGAATATTACTCCTGTCCCTATAGGTATACGAGAATAGGGATATTCCTTTGAATACTTTTCTTATATTATAGCAGAGTATAGAGAGTAATAATATAACTTATATTCGCCCTTAGGGGGTACGCGTAGTAAGAAGAAGAAAAGATAAGGAGAAGAGGTTCTACTCTCGACTCCTTCCTTAAGGTATAGCCGTAGGGCTATACTGACTAATCTGCCGCGGTTGCTAAGGCTCGCTTACCCCGTCTTGCCTGGAGGCCTGAGGCTCCTCACGTACAGGTCGTGATATTAACAGTGTGCGAAAAAATAATTAAGTTAATCGATTTTTAATCGATTAAATCGATTAAGATTAGATTAGATTAGATTAACTAATTTTGACCTTTAATTAGATTAAGATTTAGAGTTAATTAATAATTTAATCGATTAACTTTTGATTTATTAGAGAAAATTCTATTATATTCTTATATCTTCTTATATATCTCCTCCTCTCTATAGCTACTCTATATTAAAGAAATTCTCTACGTTATTTACTATCTCCTCTAGCTCGTGTTTCTCCTCTATATCGATTATAAAACCCTAGCTCTTTAATAGACTAATAGTCTCGAAAGTGTCTTTATTAAGCCTATTTCGTAGCTTATTTATAATTAAAGCTCCTAAGCTAAAGAATCTTTCGGAAGGCGCGGAGGTAGCTAGAATTTGAAGATATTTCCGTACTAATAAAGATAGTATTAAGTATTTATCTTTATTAATAGACTAGTAGTCTAAAGGCTTAACCTTTATATTATATTAGTATAAAAGATAAATATATAGATTAAGAATTACTTATAGTAATATTAGATCTCCTTTCCTCTAGATAAACGTCTAATTCATCGAATTCTTCGTCTTCTTCGTTTATATATATATTAAGATCTTCCTCGTCTAGAGGTATAATCTCCCTATTAAGTATAGGGAGATCTATATTAGCTTCTGCTTTTAAACTATTTATATTAGTATTTATATATATTTTAGAGAGCAAAAGACTTACAAGTTATATTCCTCTCTTAGCTTTCGCTTAATATCGCTTATAAATCAGTTACTAAGTCCTAATAGACTTAATCCGTCTATTTTAATTCTAGGATAAAGTATTAAGCTTATATATAAAGCTTTATTATACTCAGTAATACCGGATATCAGATAATACTTCCGAAGCTTAGCGATTCCTTTATTAATAGCAGAAGTAAAAGGTTCCTATAAGTATATATTAGTATTTAAGCTATATAAGTAAAGGAGATACTTACTATATTATATTCGTCTCTAATAATCTCTAGCCTAGTATATATCTTATATACTTCAGGTACTAGATAATATATAGTCGGGTATCTCTCGGCTTGTAATTTCGTCGTAGTTTTAACGAATATATCGAAGATTCGTAAGCACTTTCGTATATACTCTAATTCTCCTTCGCTAAGAAGTAATATACTTTTATACTTCTTGAACGATCTACTATCGGAAGTAGATATAACTGATAATATAGCAAGCTATATATTAAGGAAATTCTTAAGAATATTAGCTATAGAAGACTATCTTATTTTTTAATCTATAATAATAAAGATATTAGTATATATTTCTATAATTAATAGATTAATAACTTACCTAGTTACAGAAAACGAGCATTTTCAATTTCTAAGGCCTCTATATGCCTTTTTAAAGCTCTATTATTCTCTCCTGAATATTTAAGGCCTAATATAATAGTTCGAATTTTTTTCTATAAGGAGGTATCTAATATAATTAGTATATATATAAATATTAATAGGAATTTACTTACTATTACTTAAATCCTCTTCTCTATTATTCTCGATATTAGCTATATCTCCTCTATTATCAAGTTCGCTATAAGCGTCCTTTATAATATTCTTTAATATATCTTGAAAAAAAAGATTAAGAACGTGAGCTAAACAAGCTATATCTCCTTGAAATCTAATTCCCTTCATATCGTAGTCTTTAATAAAAGCTCGGATTAGGGTATCGTTCGAGCTAGCGTTATCTCGAGTAATACTATATATAGTTAGTTGTTTATATTTAATATAAAAGAGAGGATCATTATAATACCTTATAATACTATCTTGATATATTCTACTCTTCTAAGGCTTTAGATAAAACCTTAAACATATACTTTCCGGAGTGAGGTTCGCTTAAATAAGCAATACTAATAGCGTATAACTTAAGCTTAAAGCTACTATTAATATAATAACTATAATAATAATTAGTATAATAATAGTAATTAATAATAATATAAGGAAACTCATATAGTAACCCCTAGATAAGAGTCTTGGTTTATAGCAGTCCACGCGTCTAAGGTTAAAGAAAAATAGCCCTTCTCTCTAATATTTAGATCTAGTTCTTCTTGAATTATATTTCTTCTCTCCTTATAGATACTATTTAAATAATCGTGAAGTATCTTATTATAAAGAAGAGGAGATTACCTATTATAAAGTTAGTAAATTACTATTATTAATATATATAAGAGCGACTTACTCGTTTAAGTAAAGAGTTAATTCTCTAAAAGAAGTACTTAAAATACTTCTAAAAGATAGATTATTTTCGATAATAAAGCGTATTAATAGCGACTTATATCTCTTTAAATTAAATGCTTCTTTAATAGGCGAAGCAGGCCTCTTAGTACCTCTTAAAGAGCTAAAAGCCTGAGTTATAGTAGCTTGACTACTACTACTTCCTTAACTAGAAGTTTCTTTAAAGTCGGAATTATCTATTAATTAGTTAGTTTATTATTATATAAAAGATATTATTAACTTACTAGACTCCGAGTCTAGCTGTATTAAGAGTCTTCGTATATTAAAAGCCTTATAATTAAACTTATAATGAGTAATATAATTACTCGTAGAGTGATTTACTCTCTAGCCTTTAAAGACCTTTCTATATGAATTATTAGTATATATATATAAATAGAGTAGATTTTAATACTTACGTGCAACCTTTATGTAAGCACTTAATAGTAACTAATCGAGGCTCCGTAGGGTCCTCTCTAGGAGGCTCTAAAGTCTTAGAAAAGAGACCCTTTTCAAAGATAATAGGTTAATCTTTAGTATTAATCTCAAAATCAAAAGCGTTTTGAGCTCTATTAATAGAGATAGCTGTCTGATAACCGGAAGTAGATATAATAGAGGTATAGATATATATATTTATATATATATATATATAAAATTATATAGATATATAAGAGTAAAGAGTAAGATAAGTATAAAAGTAATACTAGATATCGATAATCTGAAGAAGATATTTCGATTACTACGAGGGAGTAAAGGTTCTTATATATAAAATATATAGTTTCTAGAATAATCTACTTAGATATCGATTTCTAAG